>SNQJ01S0000930.1:512877-532725 GCA_010110895.2 Picea sitchensis
TTTAACCATTTATCTAGGGCATCTGCATCTATTTGACCTTCAAATACGGGAATATCAAAATTAACCTGTACCTTGAAAGGCGATGTGCCTCCAAAGTGGCCGCTTGATGAAGATGTGCCTGATGCTATCAACAGGCGTTTAAGGATGTGGGAAAAATTCTCCATCATTTCGTCCCTCTGTCACATGATAGCTTGCTCAAGCAACAGATTGATAGGATCGTCTGCTCCGTCAATTTTCTTTTCTTCTGCCATTGAGGGTTTCTTGGGTGTGCGAGAGTGATTGTCTTCAAGAGATACAAGCTTGAGATCCAACTTGCTATACTCGGACCTCGTCGGGGACATGCACTGGAAAACAATCAAGAGCAGCCTGCTCTGATACCACTGATTCGGATTATTTTCGGCACGAAATAAGAGCAGAGATATAACACAGAAATATTCAGAGATATTGCAAGAGAGACAACAATATAACAGAGATATAGCGGAAATATAACAAGAGTCACAGATATACAGTAATACACGATTTCTATTAATGAAATAAATGTACAGAGACTGTAAAATACAAAGTGAAAGACTCGCTAGAATGGTGGTAGCTTATCTCTGAGAAGAGATGTGACCGCTACTCGCATCTGTGAGAAGATTATTATTACAATGAGGCTCTAAGGGCCTTTTTAACATAAGTCAAATCCAAAACCCTAACCCCAGAAGATGAAAATCCAAAAGGTTTGTGGGCCCCGATGGGGGTAGTTGATACGTCAACTTCCCAGGGGCATAACTTTTGCATACGATCTCTGTTTGGGGCGCTCAATAGCTCGTTGGAAAGATCTATCCAAGAAATACAACTTTTGGGTGAGAAACATGATATATGATCCATGTTGCTCCCCATTTTCTCAAAAAACATAGTTTAGGACCTCAAAATGGCCCCGGAAGTTAAAAACTGCTAAAAATAGTAAATTACCAAAATTGGCAGAAACATGTTTTGGGCCAGTTGGAGAAGGTGGGTGGCCACCGATATCCACCTAGATCATATACTGTGTCTCTTTCCTTACTTCTTGGCTATATAATTAGCCCAGTAAGAGATTATATGGATAGGACATGATTGGTACTCGTAAATACTTGTGTCCTAAGGCGGCTTGAGTTAGAGCCACAAACGGTGAGTTCGTCGACCTTAGGCATAGTCTCATGTACACATGCCAAACTTCCTAGTTGTCTAGAGTCCCTTGGAGGACGAATTTTGTTAAGCTCAGGAGAGGTAGTGTAGTTATGCACAGGCTCCCTACGAGGCAAGTAGAGACCGAGACTCACTCAAGTCCTAGACTTGACGAATGAGCGCAAGGGGTGCGCGGAAGACTCTTCTAAGAGTCAAGCCCAGGAGAAAGACTGCAAAAATCTTAATTCCTTCATAGCTGAGAAAGCTTAGGAGGGACATCACTGTTCGTAAGTGCTGTCGAGACCTAATAGTTGGCTCGTAGTAGAAGATCGAAGGCTGAGACCTTTGAAGCGTCAAAATCTTTCGAGATCGGGAAGAAAGCCAAATCTTAGGAGGAAGAGAAATAATAGCCCTTAGATCAACTGTAGAGTGTGGATCTATACCATTGAAATCCTACGTCCAAAAACACAGGATAGCGCACAAGAGGAGAGGATCTGAACAGACAGTATAGAACCGTCATATCTGGAGCGAGGACCGAGAGTCGTTGGATCCAGAGATAGGTGCACAAAAGAAGTCCCGAAATCACTTCAACCTTTGGATCGTTGGAGGACAGGTGGCAAACATCTGGAAGCCACCGGGGTTTTGGAACTTAGGTGTATAAGGGTGGTGAAGAATGAGGATTCACAATCACTGAAATCGTGAGGTTTATTCTGGATCGTTGGATCCAGGGCGACACGTGGCAGAGATCTAACCCATCGGAGTTTCGGCATCCGGGATACCTAAAAAGGAAAATCTCTTGTACTCGTCAATCACGAAACCTCGACTTGCGAAAACCCAAAGTGAGTTTAGAGGATATATGGTTCAGAGTTTTGGCTCTCGGGAAACCTAAGTGTGAGACCTCTTGTCTGCTCATATCCCGATATCCCGACTTGCTAGACCCCGAAATGATAATAGAGCGGATGAGATACGGTGTTTCGGTGTTTCAGCACCCGAGATATCTAAGGGAAAGTCTCTTGTACTCGCCATTCCTAAAATCCCGACTTGCGAAACCTCAAAATGACATAGTGTGTCTAGAGTTTGGATGTTTCGGTGTTTCGGCACCCGAGAAACCCAAGGGTCAGTTCCCTTGTACTCGCCGGTCGCGAAACCCCGACTTGCGAAACCCCAAAATTATAATAGCACGGATAAGTCTTGATGTCTCGGTATTTCGACACTCGTGATATCTAGAAGCAAGTCCTTGGTACACGCCAATCTTGAATTCCCGACTTGTGAAATCCTGATATGGCTTAGTGCATGTAGATTTGGTTTTTCAGTGTTTCGGCACTCGAAAAACCGAAGGGTATGAACCCCTCGTCCTCTTCTACCGCAAAAAACTGGTATGCGAAACTCCAAAAGGTGGGATGCCAGGTTTTAATCTAAGGCATTGTTAGATGTGACAAATTGTTGATCCCTTTCAGATTTCGGCACTTTGAGAGAGAAGAGAGCAGAGGAACACATGCATCACGATTTCCCGAGTCACGAAAGACAGAAACACCTCTCTAGTAAGGCCCGTGGTCATATCCAATGATCACATGGGTAAGGATAATGGATGGTATGGTCTGCATCAGGCCCCATAAGAATTCGGGGATTTTGTTCCTCAGTGAAAGGAAGGAAAAAGCCAAAAAATATTAGTTCCTGTAGTGGGTGTGTGACACCTCAGAGATAGAAAAACAGTTGACACTGATAGATCTCAACCCTGAATGCATGGAACATGCATCCACTAATCAGATCGTGGACACACAGGTCAAGGGAACTCACCAAAAGAAGCTTCATCTTTATCGGGTTGTCAAAACAGGGCAACTGCTGCACCAAGGAAAGTAGCTCACCTGGGGCCAAATTCAAAAGAATTTTCCTCATCTGATGGGGGAAATCAACACAATGGAGACCATTTCTTCCTAAGGAGGTAGGATTGATCCAGGTGGATATCGATGGCCACCCAGCTCTTCTAGTTGGCTCACATAAAACTTTCATGTTGGTAGTTGTAGTTTTTATCTTGACAATTTTTTTCTAGCTTTTCGGGTCCTAAACTTCTGGGGTCTTTTTGAGGCCCTAAACAACGTTTTTTGGGACCGCCACCGTCACAAAAAAGGATTTAGTTAGAGTGTGATGACATAATTTGTAGGCCTCGGATAAAACTTTCCAATGGGCTATCGTGCGCCTAAAACAAAGATCATAGGCACAAGTTATGACCCTGAAAAGTTGATGCACCAAATTACCCCATCAGGGCCCACATGAATTTTGGCGCTTCATCTCCTAGGGTTAGGTTTTTTTATGTCTATGATTTTTTGTTTACTTCTTGATGCTAAAAAGGCCCAAAGTCCTCATTATAATGTGCTCAGACGAATGCACATAGCCGCAAAATCTCTTCTTAGAGATTAGCTACCACCATTCGAGAATGATTGTTTTCATTTTGCATTTTACAGTTTCAACATATTTCTTATTTAATAGAAGTTACATTCCACTATATCTCTGCTATTGTTCTCTTTATTTCTATTTTAATGTTATAGATTTGTGTTTCATTTCGTTCCGCTTATAAATATGGATCAGGTGAAACCATGCCTCCTCGGGACAAAAGAGACCATGTAAATTATTTATTACCTTCCTATTTTCATTTTCATCCAATCAAAATTATAATTTAGCTTGAAATTTGGTATTTTTTTCAATTTTGCGCGGTGCGATTGAACGGTTTAGCTTGCCCCAAAATGATGCATACAGTGTTAAATTCACAATGAGTATTATCGTTGGTGCATATAATATATGTCTACATCGGTTCCATTCAAACAAGTGGACAACGATAAATTATTTAAAAAACAAAGTGGTGTGTCCTTCCAGATTCCCCGAAACCGGCGCACAATGGGATTCTACCCACACCGATACATTTCACTTCATTAATCACACCACTAGCTCAAAAATATACAAAATTTAACCTAGTGGTGCACCAAGTCAAACCAACTGCACCTGGGCGTACCCCAAAACATAACACATCAGAGCATCAATGTTCAAACACACCACCATACTTTATAATAAAAATACACACATTGAATAAATTGCACCGATGTCATTGGACATTACGCACTCAGGTGCCTAACTATCTTCAAGCGCACATGGTAGGGTACAAAAATAAATTACCAAACCAATTTTCATTGTTACAAGTGATCTCATGCTTTAGAACTCTCAAGCAAGCATTGATGCTCACCTTTCTTACGAAGACACCTTGTTTCTGATGCTCTAGACCGACTTGGATAGCTCCATTGGTGGATTCCACACATTTCCAAATTTTGAGAATTACCACGAGTTTTCATTTCCTCTCAACGATAAAACCATGCCTCCTCAGGACAGAAGAGACTAGGTAAATTATTTATTACCTTCCTATTTTCATTTTCATCCAATCAAAATTAGAATTTATCTTGAAAATTGACATTTTTTTCAATTCTGCGCACTGCGCTTGAATAGTTCGACTCACCCTGAAGCAGTGCATACTGTGTTAAATTCACAGTGAGAACTGCCTTTGATGCATACATATATGAGACACATTAGTTCCATTCAAACAACCACACCATGATAAATTATTAAAAAACAAAGCGGTTCGTCCTCCAGAATGCCCCGAAACCGACGCATCATGGGCTTCTACCCGCCTTGGTACATTTCACTTCATTAACTACACCACTAGCTCAATGATATATAAAATTTAATGTAGCGGTGCACCAATTTTAACCAACCACACTGGGGTTTACCCGAAACATAACACCTCGATGCATCAATGTTCAAACACACTGCCATACTTTACAATAAAAAAATCATGCACTGAATAAATCACATCTGTGTCATTGAAAATTACGCACCGGTAAACTTAACTTAACTAACGACACTGCTAACATAAAAATTTATAAAATTTAACGTATGAGTGCAACCATTTTAATCCAATGCACCGATATTGTCTACAGAAACGCACCGAGACATATATTGCCCGAATTTTCAAAGTGGGGCGTCTCATTGGATGCCTCGTTCTCGATGCTCTATCCTTTACAATGCATCGAGGTACAAAATGTCTGTTCTCCACTATCATGGTGGTACATGTGCGTTAATAGTAATACAATGCACTGATTGAGTTGTGATAATGAAGTTTAGCTTAGCATTGCCCATCGATCCAACAAACACATCGATGTCGTAAAGAAAAAAACACTGAGGTGAATATTGAATAACCAATTAGAGTGGTACGACTTAGTAGGCACACCGCTGAAATCCAATAGACAACATGTTGGTTTTATGATAGACATGGTTCACTGGTGATTTCGGTTTAACAAAGGGCATTGTGGATTTGTGTGGTGTAAATTTTAGCGTTGTGGTGCATCTTTGTTAACGAAATGAATTGGTGCTTTTAAAAGGATTGAACCGACGCGGTTAAAAGCACTGAGTCAATGTGTATTATACTATGTAACACACTATTGATTGATGCTATTGTTTTGATATAGTGCACCTTTATCGGGGTGTATGGTTTGTTGGAGGCGCATCTGTTGCTTTAAAAAAAAAAATTGTAAAAAAAAATAGTTTTGGTTTTTTTAAATAGACGTCATTTATATGTGTATTTATTTTATAATCTCAATTTATTTTAATTGCATATGTGCTCCTAAAAATATTTATAAGTGAATAAAAAAAAATGATGACAAGAGAAGGAGGCGGAGTGATGACAATTCGAGACGTACACATTTGTGCATGAGTGGTAGGCAAGAGAGAGGGATAAGGAGTTGTACCCTCGCCCTCTTTCACAGTAGACAAAGGACCCTTTGATAGATATTGGCCTCCTAAAGTTTTATTAGGAGGATACATCCATTAGAGGGAACTTTCATTTTTACAGTAGTTGATCCATCATTGGAATCATGCGAGACAAGGGTTCAAGGTCAGTCTCGATCTGTGGTATCATCTCATGGAGGAGGAAATCTATTTTGTCATTAGATTTTCTAGGAGGGGGGTGTATTTTCCCCATTTCCCTGCACTACCACCCGGTGTTGCAGGAGAGACCCAAATGAAATATGTGCAGAGATATGTCAGTCTACATATTCTTTCATCTTTAGAGTTCCATGTTCATGGTGGTCAACTATAGATAGATGCATTTCAAAGACAGGGTGTTAGGTGCCTATGTCATATGCTCTCATCACTGTCACAATATCGCTCTGATGGGAAACACATTAGTTTCTCTATGTTGTATTATGTAGATATTTTATTGCAGGATCCTTGATTGATCATGTGGGTGGATGATTTTTTGAGACAGTTTTGTCGTGCATTAGATCATTGTCGCTCTGTTTTTTCTGGGATGAGATTCTTCCCATTCACATCTGATTTGTATACACTATTTTTTGAGAGGGTTCATGCCACTTAACCAACAATACTCAAATTTCCTACTAGGCCTATGTTTGGTGTGCATATGCACATGTGGGGGTAGGTGATTCCTAAGAGGGGCTAGTTCGAGTTTCCCATTACTCTGGTGGGGAAATATGTATTTTTATTTATTGTCTAGTGAAGACAATCATGTCCTCGATATTGTAGAGTACACATACGCGAGGATAGATTAGAGAGGATGTCCAAACATATGATTTAAAACAAAGGAGCCACCAGATGAGAGAGGTAATATTATCTTTATGTTTTGATCAATCTATTTGCATATTTTTATGTCTTATTTAATGCCCATGTAATTTATTATAACACTTTGTTTCAATTATATTATGATTATTATTATTTTTTTGTAGATATTGGCACATATGTTGGGGATGTGCCTCCCCAACTTGAGGATGAGGTGATGGATAAGATGGAGGACCAACCTTTAGTAGTAGAGAGACCCCACATGCCACACAATTCAGATACGAGAGTCCGGCTAGACGTGGTGGATGAGCTATGTCGTGTCATGACTAGTCACAGAGTGGTAATTGTACCCCCTAGAGACATATTTTTTGATGTTTTACTTATACAACTAGATATTACTATTCTTCTTTATTATTATAATTGTTTAGCACATTAGTTGCATAAATAAGACCACTGAAAGAGAGACAATCATAGAAACAATAGAGACACACAGATTATCCTGGGAAACTCTCATGGGGAAGAAAACCTAGCAAAACTTCCTCAATATAGATAGAATAGAAACAAAGCAGAAGATCCTCCTCTACTCCTTCACTAGGAAAGAGTAGTGCACCACTTAACCAAGAGATACCAAGATATAGACCAAAATCCTCCATGACATCACCCCCAATTGCAGTGGGTTTTCCTCCAAGACTTGCGCACTTCAGAGCTACTTGGTGGGTATGTCCAAATGAGGTGCTCACCTCTCTTATAGATAGTGGTATGGCCAACCTATAATTAGGTTTGGGCCGACTTGTCACTTTACCCTCTTAATTACATTTAACTGTCAAGGAACAATAGGGCCTAATTAAATATAATATAATAATATTATTCAACTCTCTCAGGTATAATATTATTTGAAGTTACAATATTTCAACACTCCCCCTTAAAAAGAAGGGTATTCTACTCAAAACATTAATAACAAATGACTAGACTCAATATAACATCAAGAGGAGGAGACATCATCAACAACATTTGGAACACTGTATGTCATATCTATAGGTCATCGAAAGTTTTTCTCATCATCAACATTAGTAGAAACTGAACATCATCATCATCTACAGTGCGAAGATGGAGTAACATAATCATCATCAACAACATGAAGCTGGAACATCAACATCAATAACACAAAGTTGGAATAACATCATCATCAACAACATGAAGATGAAACATCAACATCATCAACAACATGAAGTTGGAACATCAACATCATCAATCAACATGAAGTTGGAACATCAACATCAATGGAAACAAAATGAGATAGGTGCATCAACAACAACATTTGTGGTACTATGAAAGACCGTCCTTACTGGACCTTCAGGATCTTCCCAGGAATCATAATATTTCCTAGGATATAGAATCCTAACTGAGCTACCACTTCTGACCACATATGGGATATACATGCACGGGTACTCTGACAGATCATCTTTACCAGACCTTCGAGATCTGCCCAGGGATGATCAGTCCCCTAAGATATAAAATCCTAACTGAGCTACCTGTTGTTGGTTAGGATACCATAGTATCATCATCATCACTCCCCCTTTTGAGGGAGGTCCTTTCGAAATACTCTAATCTTGTCTCGGATGTACTCAAACTTCACATGAGACAGAGGCTTAGTCAACACATCTACTACCTTCTCATCTGTCCCAACATACCAGAGCTTCAAAACTCCCTTTTGTACCAAGTCACGAATGTAGTGGTACCGGATCTCAATGTGCTTCGTCTTATCATGGAACACTAGGTTCTCTGTCATCTTTATGAAACTTCGGTTATCACAAAAGATCATGGTAGCATCCATCTCTAGTTCAAATAAACTTGTCAACAAATTCTGAAGCCATATGGCTTCACAACCGACGAATCATGCTGCAATGTACTCCGCTTATGTCGTACTGAGAGAAATAGTGGATTGCTTCTTGCTTTTCCATGAAGTCGTGGATGACCCCAAACTGAAAAAATATCTTGAAGTGTTTTTTCTCTCTAAATCACTTCGAACCCAATATGAATCAATATAGCCATACAATCTGAACTCACAATCTCCAGTATAACAGAGGCCATAGTCCAACGTACCCTTAAGGTATCTCATCACATGCTTTGCAGCTACAAGGTGAACACGTCTGGGCTCCACTAGATACTGACTCAAGGTGTTCACAACAAAGCATATATCCGATCTGGTGTTCATCAACGAACCAATCATCTGTCTGTATAGAGTAACATCAACTATTTCTGACAAAGTATCAACCAATAACTTCATATTCGTCTCCATAGGAGTGGACATGGATTTACATTCCATCATGTCGAATCTCTTCAAAATGTCCACAACATACTTTCCTTGATTAAGGAAAATCTCTTCTGGTATCTACCATAATTCAAGGCCTAAGAAATAATGCATTGGGCCTAGATCCTTCATTTAAAATTTAGCGGTAAGCTTCTTCTTACAATTTGTGATGATCTTTTCTTCACCTGTCAAGAATAAGTCATCCACATATAGTAGCAATATAACCGGTCCATCATCCACAATCTTGAAGTAAAGGTTGGGATCAACTTTATTCTTGGTAAATCCCAAGCTCATCAGAAAAACATAAATCTTGCCATACTAAGCTCTTGGAGCTTGCTTTAGACCATACCAAGTCTTGTTCAACTTGCAGACATGAGTCTTCATTACCTGTACTTCGAAACCAAATTTTCACACCACATTGTACCAACCTGATACACTTTCTTAGCTGCAACTCAATATGTATAATCATGTTTTCGTTCTATGTGCTTTCTGCAAAGCACTATCTATCTCTCTGCCTGAGAGTATGTCCCCTATTATTTATGCAACTTGTTCCTTATGGAACTAGAACTCTGCACCTCCAACTGCTATTTCTCAAGCTAAGAATGACCACTCTATTCTCACTGTAGTTGTTGAAATATGAGAATAACTCCTCTACTCCATCACAATGAAAGATTCATTTTCTCCCTCTGAATCTCATACTGCATCGACTTCTTTTAATGGATCATGGTTGTTCTATATATACTTTTTTTGATCATTGGAGCAAGTGTCTCGTCATAGTCTTCTCCCTCTTGCTAGGATAATCCTCTGGACACAAATTAGGCTTTGTACATCTTTGTATTGTTATCTGTAACATGTTTGATTTGTTACATCAATATTGGAAGTCACCATTGACTTCCCTTCTAATATTAAGGAAAAAATCGTATCCTAATCCTTCTGACTAGCTTCCTGCTCTATCACTGAAAGTGGGGGAACATTCTTAGGAGATTACATGTCTCCTAGAGATATTTGAAGCTATGACTTAGTCTTCTCAACTCATGGCATTTGTTTGCCATTCCTGGAAGATGTCTCTTTTTCCCATCTGATCCTTTCTGAGATCAACCTTACTTTGAGTCTTGATTTCTTTTGAGTCTACAAGAACTTAATAGTCTCTGTAGGATATGCTTGTTGTTGAATACCAAGTCTTAATATGAAAATCTAAGACAGACTTCAAACAAATTTTTCTTCCTGTCAAGGTGGATTCATTATCCATTGAACAAGTCTACTATGAGTTCTATTCTAATGTTCGATCATCTTTTGGGCCTCCTTCTCCTTACAATCAATCTCCATATGAGATACTCTGTATCTCAAAAATATCCTCTTCTTCATCTTCTTTGGTACATGGATGTATACGGTCATGTATACAACTTGGACAGTTTGCTCCATGTCTCATCTAATATGTTGCCTCCTGCAACCATCACTATATCTTCCTCAGGGTTATCTGTTATGAACATAAAAATACATATAAATAGGTATAAAGAGATAATAATTAATAATATAAATAACTAATGATTAATAATGAAGAGAGATGACATATGAAAGATCATGTCTCTTATGAAAGGGCACTCCTGCATGAGATATATATACAACCCTCATTCCTCATTTGTAATCATCTCATTCTTATACATTTTACTCAATATAATATTATTTCATCATAAATGGATTACCTTATTCTATCCTATTTAAATTGGATATTCTTATGATTTTCAAACAAGTTTGTTTGCCACAGTGGTATGAGTGCTCATTTCGGATCCCGACCTTTGGCCAGTCTCTTATCAAAGCCTCATTTCCGATCCTAGCTTTTGGCACATAGACCTCTGGTCAATTTTTGTTGTCTTAGCAACATAACTCCAGGCCTTTGGCCAGTGTCTTTATCAAAACTTGTTTGAACTGGCTTTTGGCCAACCCTCATCTCTCAGAGCTTCCCTGATCCTTTCAAGTCTTTGACCAAAACTCGGCCCTCCTTTCAATTCTTTGACCAAAACTCGGCCCTTGGACATTTAAAGTTAAAAGTTACCCCGTTGCAAGTAAATAAATTGAAGGAAGAAAATGTTTTTGCTACAAATTTTGAAGAAACCCAAAAATTGTTGTTAGAAGAAATAATTGTACCAAAAATAAACAAAATATAAAATAAAAATAATATTTTTTTTATTTTTTTTTTGAAAAAAGTCAAATAACCAAAGAAAAAAAAAGTCAGCAGAGGTTATCCATTGTCCCAAACTCAAGATGCATTAAAAGGAAAAGAAAAATAAATTTAAATACGTTGAGGAATTCGGGCCAATGTTTCACGAAAATCGCCTCTATCTGTGGGAAGAAATCTGCTAAAGAAATCATTGGACACACGTAGATACAAGCTGCCATTACAGTCTTGTTTTTCCATACATCTTGTGAGTTACCCCTTATATCCGTTAAAAGAATCTGTGAAGTTGGGGAATAAACTTAGGGTTTTCTTTTTCGGTAACGGATTGACATCCTTGCTTAGTTGGAAGTAACCGAAAAAATTGTGCCACGTAGAACTTGTTCGCCCAATCAGGGGTTAAATCAGTGATTCGAATAAAAACTAGCCGCAATTACCTTTCCACGTGTTGCAGTCAGCCTCATTTTAGTAAGGATTCTAACTGATTTGGATGCCTTGAAGGATAAGCCACGAGGTTTTTCAAAAGAATCATGCTCTTTCAAATTATATCTGTCGGCAAATTTAAATAATAGATTAATTATTCCATGCAGATGGATAATTAAGTCACAGGTTACCCCTTTTTCTGTTGCATTCTCTTACCTAATCTGTGAAAGAAGTCGTGACCCTTCAAGAACGTGACTTTATCCTACGTTTGGGTTTGGGTTTAAAATTACATAGTAAAGTCAACAAATTATTCAAACGATATCAAAAGATATAAATTCTTCTTTTAAAAGTGGGCACTAAGGTTAAGTAAATTCTTTTTTAAAGTGGCAGTAAACTAAGGTTAAGTAAATTCTTTTTTAAAGTGGCAGTAAAGTAAGATAAGTAAAGACTATATATATATATATATATATATATATATATATATATATATATATATATATATAATAAGTTTATTGTCCCTTTAAAGTAAAAAAGTGAAATAATTACCTAAGAGTAAGCAATGGAAATAAAAAGGTAATTAAAATTTATTGAAGGCCTAGTATATGAAAAAGGGAGATGCATATATTAAAAGGGGCGATACCTTAAAAGCAAAAGGGCTTGATTAATATTCAAAAGGAAGTTAAAAGATTTTTAATTAAAATCGAAGTATTTTTTTTATCATAAAATATTGACAAAAGCCTAAATGGATTTTAATAAAATGAAGGAAGGAAGATTTTCTTATGACGGTTTTATCCAATTTCATATTACGGGTTTTATACATTAAAGGGGAATAATCAAGGAAGAGATGTTAATAACATTATCAGTTTGGACTATAATGAAAATTACATTAATATTGATTTTGCAAATCAAATATTAATTTCAGAGCCGAATATAATTGGAAAAGAAGATTATTTTCGAATTAAGGAGTTACAAGTGACAATTGATGAATATGAGTATATATCTCAATCTATGTTACAACTATATGTATCAAGAATAATTTTACATCGTCATTAGGTTACCCTGGTTTAAAAGTCTAGGTATATTCATATTAAACATGGAGAAAAAGTTTGTAACATTCCCCTATATGGAGAAGATGATACATTACAAGACACTACATCAGAACCAGATCCAGTAAGACTAGAAGACTTTAACAATATCTCAAAAATAATACTTCAATAAAAACAAAAAGAAATGCAAGGGATGATGAAAGAATTTGACGAAGTTATCACAGAAAAACCAAAGAAATTTCCCATTTAAAAAACCACTAAAAACAATTACTTGCCCAAATCAAGAAGGCTAAGGTTACGAAGCAATATGGGAAAAAATTAGAACAAGAAAAGGAGGATCTCGAAAAAGAATTCAAGAAGAACCTCTCAGAGAGAGAAGAAGAACATTATTGTTTGAAGAACCTTAATCAGGAGCTACTAGAACAAATCAAAAAGTTGAACGAAGAGAAACTTGAAAATACAGACATTAAAGATATCAACAAATTAGGTAATGAAGAAAGTATCGCTCAAGAAGCTACAAAATCAACTAAAATAAAGACAACGTCAGATGTAGAAGTACAAATGATAAAATATCCAAATATACTTACTAATCAAAATTCAACCATTAAAAAGGTAACATTGACGCATGAAGAAAATCATATTTTGAAGTTAAAATAACGAAATGATACAAGTATGATAAAGGGAAATAATATTATAAGAACTCCATATCGACATCCAAATCATAAGAGAAAATATATTAACCAGTAATAATATCAATATTATTCAAGGCAAGAACCATATAAACATCCAGTTTCGCGGAAGATCGAATTAGGGTGGACAAACTCTTTTACAATTCGACAATTTTGCTCAGTGATTAGACGATCCTATCAACCTAGGTCCTCAACAATCACTAGCTCATGAATGAAGAATCAGGACACAATATTACAAGCTAGAGAAAGAGATAAGTCTTCCATAAGTATGCTTTGAGGACTAAGCATTTTTAAGGGGAAGAGAATGTTATGAACATAAAAATGCATATAAATAGGTATAAATAGATAATAATTAATAATATAAATAACCAATATTAATAAGGAAGAGACATGACATATGAAAGATATTTCTCTTATGAAAGGGAACTCCTGCATAGGATATATATACAACCCCCATTCTTCATTTGTAATCATCTCATTCTTATACATTTTACTCAATATAATATTATTTCATCCTAAATGGATTACCTTATTCTGTCCTACTTGAATTGGATATTCTTATGATTGTCAAACAAGTTTGTTTTCCACATTATCACTTGCGACCTACCCAGAATAAGAACAACAAGGCAGAAACAACAAGCAATAATAATACTCTTTATAATAATAATAAAACAATAGTGATAACAATCGTCACAATAGCTCCTTTAGAGATATCACTTGTGACCTGCCTAAAACAAGGGTAAAAAGTAAGAAATACAATAATAAGGAATGAGAGAAACACTCTTCTAGCGTTGTGATCAATCATTCCTCCATGGTAACTTGGAAACAAAACAAGAAGTTTCTCCTAGAGGAGATGTTAGTTATATCTAGTAAATGATTATAGTAAGCATTTATCTCAATAGTGCTCACATGCTACCAAGTATTCAATAATAAAACTTTTCAAAGATTGCTATCAAAACTATAGTGTTTAACAATTATCAAACTTGATATGTGTAAATTTGAATCTTATCAATTTAATCAATCAAACTTGGAACCTAGAGTCTTGTCCTCAAGAATGAGTGTGTTGTTTTTCTTCCAAGTATCCTTCATTCAAGATGACAATTATTTTCTTCAACTTGTCCTCTTTACTAAGATAATATGTTATCTTGACAGGAATTTGAGTTAGGGAATAAACTCTATAATCTCAACTTTAATCAATCTAATACTTTGACTTGAATTTTGACCAATGGTTAGTATGATAACTTCAATAGATCAAAATGCAACTTGGATATTCATAAGATTACAATAATTCCATAACAAGTAGAGGCATATCAAAGTAATCAAACCTGGGGTGCATAGTTTCTCTGAATGTTCTGGATCTAAGATCCCTCTGGATCTATGATTGTTGTTTAGACAAAAGATCATTTCTTGTAATGTCCCTTTCCAAATAGGAGCTCCAGAGAGGAGGCTTAATGGTCTAAACCGCCCCATTAGACTATAGCCAGGGCCAAAGAGGGGTAAACAGGGTTACTAGAGGTCACTCCAGTCACATGTGTTATATTCGGAAAGTGACATTTAGCTAAAAAGGGTTAAAAGCGCTTTTAATTCATTATGAGCTAAAAATAGAAGTCAACAATGAATTAGGGTTTCAACAGTGATTTAGGGTTTTGGAAGTCAACAGTGAATTAGGGTTTCAACATGATTTAGGGTTTTGGAAGTCAATAGTGAATTAGGGTTTCAGCATGATTTAGGGCTTTGGAAAGCTATAAAGGAAGGGTCAACGACCTAATTCATCATTATGCAGATTATGACTTGTCATTAAGGAGAAGAGGCACATCCCAGGAGAGATAGTTCAGTGTATTCTAGGAGGAAGACACCAGTTGGCTGATTTCGGTGTTGAAAGACACACCCTAGTCACTGGGAACATTATCCAGGTCTTTCATCATTCTTCATTGATTCCACAATGCTCCCATATTCCGGGTATTATATTTTAGTTGCTTATTTGTATTCCGGCTAAGATTCTTTTGTCTTTTGATCTAGCCGAGTGTTGTTATTTTATTCAGCCACAGTTGGTTATTTGTATTCCGGCTAAGATCCTTTGCCTATTGATCTAGTAGAGTATTGCCAGTTTATTCAGCCGCATTCAACGATTTTGTAATCCACAGAGATATCATAATACAAACTTTGCAGTCCTTTGTTGCATTTATTATTTGTATGATCATTTATATGCTGTAAACCTTTGATCCTACACACCCATTAATAGCGTTTCCTAGACTAGCCAAGTCAGGAACATTACAGTGGTATCAGAGCTTTAGTCCTGCCAGCCTGTGACTAAAGACAATGAGTACAGTAGAAGACCCAGAGGGTCGTGAACACGTAGGTGACGAATATGTCACTTACAACAGGCATCAGGAAAGAAGGCATAGGCCTACTTTCCCCCCTTTTCCTCCTAGCTCAGAGGAAGAGGAAGAGGCACACAGAGAAGCAGAGAGAAGGGCAGAGCGTGAGGCTGAGCGCGAGGCAGAGAGGATGCTAGGAGATAGATATGAGTGACCAGAGGGCAGTGGCAAGGCCCCCGTAAATCCAAATGCATCTTTCATACAGGTTATCAATGATATGTTAGCTAGTCAACGGACCATGTCTCAATCCTTGGCACAGGTGGTTGATAGATTGGCTAGAGTGGGCACCCCAAATACACAAGTCCCACATGTAGCACAGGGGAACTCGAGAGCAGGCAGTAGACCCCAGTCACCCTCTCGCACATACACCTCTGCGAGTAGGATTCCTAGACCCTTGTTTCCCAGTTTCCATAGGGCACCAGCATCGCCACCGATAACATAGAGGCCACCCACTCATGCCGATGACATTGCAGAGTATAGGAGGGAGTACGCAGCATTGGGTCATGACTTCTATCAGGACATGACCTTAGTCGAGTACTGTGGACTCAAAATCAGGAACCTCCCCAGAGAGCCGTAGAGGGGAGGACCACAACAACAGCAGGGGCATAACCTCGATTTCATCCGAAAATTTGGGAAACTCACCATCCCTTATTTCGATGGATCATCCAAATACATCGCTAGAGCTTGGGTACAAAAGCTAGACACGTATTACAAGCTCAACCAGATGACCGAGACAGAGGCCATCAGTTTTGAGACCTTACACTTGGAGGGTGAGGCACATGAGTGGTGGTATCATGGAATGGTGACATTGGGTCACAGTCGCATCACCTCCTATAGGTATTTTATCGATAGGCTCATGGGCAGGTTTGACAGGAAGGATCTTGAGATACACTTCAGGGATCTAGCCCAGTTGAGACAAACTAGTACAACAGAGGCATTCATCACAGAGTTTCAGTGGGTAGACGTGGAAGTGACAGATATATCAGAGCCCAGGATGATCATGCTATTCACATAAGGACTCACAGAGCCTTTGAGAGGATGGGTGAAGGCATACAGGCCTCCCACTTTGCAGGATGCCATCCTTCACACTCGAGATCTGGCAGACTCAGTACCATAGACTAAAAATTTCCCCAAACCATTTGTGCCCCAGAGGGATCAAGACAGGAAGCCATGGAAGGGCAAGGAGAAGTTGTATGATGAGACTAGGCGAGAGCTTATGAGGAAGAATCTTTGCTTCAGCTGCAGATATCCTTGGGTCCCAGGCCACAGGTGCATGGGCAAGGGAGAGATTCATTATATTGAGGTAGCAGCAGACAATGTGGAAAATGATGAGGAGGAGTAGGACAATGGATCCACTAGCTCAGAGGAGGAGTCAACACCAATAGAGGAGCAACTTCCCCATAGACCACCGGCACCGACAGGAGCCCATCCTCCAGTAGTCCCACAACTGCCAGAGCAGGCTAACAGGAGGAAACCAACAAAGGGAGGAGTCATAGTGACCCTTTCTGGTGTTCCTAGGTATGATACCCTTCGTATCAGAGGGATTATTCAGGGGCAACAGGACATCACCCTGATAGATGGTGGAGCCACCCACAACTTCATCGACGCTTCACTAGTATCAAGACGGGCACTTCAGATAGAGGAGTTTGAGGGGTTTGATGTTGTGGTAGCAGATGGCCACACAGTGGAGTTTCTAGATAGAGTTCCAAACTTAGAGATGAAGTTAGGCAACTACATAGTGAGACACATTTTATGTGGTTGACCTATCGGACACAAATGTGGTGTTAGGAGTTTAGTGGATGATTACCTTGGGAAAAATCACTACCAACTACCAAACCTTGGAAATGGGATTCAGAAATCAGGATGGGAAGAAGGTTGTTCTAAGAGGTATGTTGATAGGAGCACCTAGGTCAGTTTCATCCAAGAGGATGGAGAAGATATTCAGACATGGGGAGGTATCATATGCCACATAATGCTTGATCACTACTCAAAAGGATTTAGAAGGTCGACAACAATACCACACAGAGATCAAGAATTTATTGGGACGACATCAACAGATCTTTAAGGAAATTCCACCAGGGAGACCACCTGACAGGGGGTTTGAGAATACCATTGAGTTGGAGGAGGGGGCCAAACCTATNAGTTCTGAAGAAGGATGGCACCATGAGGATGTGCATTGATTACTGAGCCTTGAA
This sequence comes from Picea sitchensis, assembly GCA_010110895.2. NCBI lineage: Eukaryota > Viridiplantae > Streptophyta > Pinopsida > Pinales > Pinaceae > Picea > Picea sitchensis. The sequence continues at coordinate 530,855 of SNQJ01S0000930.1, forward strand.
CAAGAAAACCATCAAGAACCGGTACCCTATCCCATGCATTGACGAGTTGATGGATGAACTACATGGGGCAGTTTTCTTCTCAAAAATTGATCTACACTCTGGATATCATCAGATCAACATCTAAGAGTAGGACATAGAGAAGATGACATTTCAATGTCATTTTGGACACTTTGAGTTCCTGGTTATGCCGTTTGGGCTAACCAATGCACCCGCTACATTCCAGTCTTGCATGAACCATATATTCAGGGATCAGTTAAGGAAATCAGTCTTGGTTTTCTTTGATGACATATTGATCTATTGCTGGTCATGGAAAGAGCATATGAAGCACCTGAATGAGGTATTACGCATCATGGAGGCACAGTCATTATATGCCAAAGAGTCCAAGTGCGAGTTTGGTATGACAGAGCTTCTTTACTTAGGACACATCATCAGTGCACAAGGGGTACAGGTGCACCAAGAGAATATCAGGGCCATTCTGGATTGGCCGACACCCAAGAACATGATAGAAATGAGGAGCTTCTTTGGGCTGTGCAACTATTACAGGCGGTTCGTCCGGGGTTTTTCTCAGCTTGGAGCATCGCTGACAGATCTTACCAAGAAAGGGGCCTTCATATGGACCGAGAAATAATAGGAATCCTTTGATCACATGAAGGAATTCATGGCCACTTGTCGAGTGTTGGCACTACTAGACTTCACCTTGCCATTTGTACTAGAGTGTGACGCATCCGGCGAAGGGATTAGTGTAGTTTTGATGCAGGGAGGACACCCCATTGTATTTGAGAGCCATAATCTTATTCAACCTGAGAGGTTATACTCCATTTATGACAAGGAAATGTTGGCAATCATGCATGCCTTGACCAAGTTCAGACAATATTTGGTGGGCAACAAATTCGTGGTCAAGACCGATCACAACAGTTTGAAGTATTTCCTTGAGCAGAAGGACCTCAATGAGAGCCAACATAAATGGGTGACGAAGGTACAGGCATTTGACTTTGACATAGAGTATGTCAAGGGGAAGAAGAACATTGTGGTCGATGCACTATCGAGGAGACCTAGGACATGTTCTTTGATGGAGATTTCAGCATATTGGAAATCCCACTTGTTAGTGGAATATTCCAAGAACAGGTTCTCTTGTGAAGTGATGGATGGGCAGATACAGGATGACCAGTATAGGGTCATTGACGATGTCATATTTTACAAGGATAGAGTCTACTTTGTGCCAGATTCAGGGCTCAAGAAGAAGATCCTCACTGCAGTTCATGATTCACCTCTAGCAGACCATCAGGGGTTTTACAAAACCTACAGACAGATCAGAGAGAGGTTCTCATGGAAGGGCCTCAAACAGGACATTATGAGACATGTCAGTGAGTGTGTGACTTGCCAGCAGAACAAGTCAGAGCATGCTCTTGCAACAGGGCTACTTCAGCTACTCCCCATTCCAGAGCAGAAATGGGAGAGTATATCTATGGACTTCATCACGGGTCTACCCAAGGTCCAGAGTAAGGACTGTATCTATGTAGTGGTCGATATATTGACCAAGTTTTCTCACTTCTACACCATACAAACAGAGTACAACGCAATTCAGGTAGTCGAGCTTTTCTTCAGGGAGGTCTTTAGACTTCATGGGTTGCCGAAGAACATCGTCAGTGACAGGGACAGTCGGTTCATAAGAACATTTTGGAGATATTTGTTTCAGTTGGTGGGGATAGAGTTGACACCTAGCACCAGCTATCACCCTCAGATAGATGGGCATACCGAGATTGTCAACATGTGGGTTGAAGGGTATTTGAGGAACTATGTAGGAGGACAACAGAGAACGTGGGTAAAGTGGTTACATTTAGGAGAACATTGCTACAACACCACCTTCCACA
>SNQJ01S0000930.1:532775-546459 GCA_010110895.2 Picea sitchensis
CACCTTCCACATGTCCATTGGTATGACACCCTTCCAAGCATTGTACGAATATGATGCTCCCACTTTGGTAGACTTGGTCTTCGGGGAGAGAAGAGCTCCCAAGGCCAAGGATTGGATCATAGAGAGTCAGGAGATTCTCAAGAACTTGTTGAAAGAGAACTTGCAGATGGCGCAAAACCGACAAAAAATAAGTGTGGGCAAGCATAGGATAGAGCGCATCTTTGAGGTTGGAGATTTGGTTTTCTTGAGACTCCAAACCTACAGGCAGTCATCTCTGAAGAAGAGTGGGGCTGAGAAACTCAAACCTAGATTTTATGGTCCTTATAGGATCATGCACCGAGTAGGCGAGGTTTCTTATGAGCTAGAGCTTCCAGAGGGGAGCAAGATTCATAACATGTTCCACATGTCTTGACTAAAAAAGGCAGTGGGACAATTCATTAGCACATCAGAGGAGCTTCCCCCATTGGATGAGGAGGGACAGTTGGAGTTAGTTCCGGAGGAGGTTTTGGAGTTTCGGGAGTGGAAACTGAGGAGAAGGGTCATCAGAGAGTGTTTGATCATATGGAGAGGTCTTCCAGTAGAGGACACTACTTGGGAGAGTGAGCAGGTGTTGCAACACCCTGGACTGGTATTGCTTGAGGACAAGCAATTTCGGGAAGGGAGGACTGTAATGTCCCTTTCCAAATAGGAGCTCCAGAGAGGAGGCTTAATGGTCTAAACCGCCTCATTAGACTATAGCCAGGGCCAAATAGGGGTAAACAGGGTTACTAGAGGTCACTCCAGTCACAGGTGTTATATTCGGAAAGTGACATTGAGCTAAAAAGGGTTAAAGGCGCTTTTAAGTCATTATGATCTAAAAAATGAAATGAATTAGGGTTTCAACAGTGAATTAGGGCTTTGGAAGTCAATAGTGAATTAGGGTTTCATCTTGATTTAGGGTTTTGGAAGTCAATAGTGAATTAGGGTTTCAACATGATTTAGGGTTTTGGAAATCTATAAAGGAAGGGTTAGCGACCTAATTCATCATTATGCAGATTATGACTTGTCATTGAGGAGAAGAGGCNTTAGCGACCTAATTCATCATTATGCAGATTATGACTTGTCATTGAGGAGAAGAGGCGCATCTCAGGAGAGATAGTTCAGTGTATTCCAGGAGGAAGACACCAGTTGGTTGATTTCGGTGTTGAAAGACACACCCTAGTCACCAAGAAGATTATCCAGGTCTTCCATCATTCTTCATTGATTCCGCAGTGCTCCCATACTTCGGGTATTATCTTTTAGTTGCTTATTTGTATTCCGACTAAGATCCTTTTGTCTTTTGATCTAGCCGAGTGTTGTTATTTTATTCAGTTGCAGTTGCTTATTTGTATTCCGGATAAGATCCTTTTTCTGTTGATCTAGTTGAGTATTGTTAGTTTATTCAGCCATATTCGACCATTTTGTAATCCATAGAGATATCATAATACAAAATTTGCAGTCCTTTGTCGCGTTTATTATTTGTATGATCATTTATATGCTGTAAACCTTTGATCCTACACACCCATTAGCAGTGTTTCCTAGACTAGCCAAGTCAGGAACATTACATTTCTCCTGCAAATACCCTTTATAGTTGTTGTTGCAAGAGTTGGTTCTAGGCTGTAATAGAGCCAAGCCTTAGCACATTTTAAATGAAATAAGTTTTGTTGATTGATCAGTCATAGGAGGCTTCTAGAACTAGGTCTGAAACAATCCTTTCCTTCATTTATAGATCAGAAACGAAGAGGCATGACCTCATCTGCTAAATTCATTTCAAAATCATGAGGATGGATAGAATATAGGGGATGAACAAAGCTGAAAGAAAAATCTAGGTATCTAATTCTAATAAATCTGGTATTCCTTTCAATAGAAGAAATAACACCAAACTTCAAATATATGAACACAGGTCTTGTCTCACTCATAGCAAGACAGAGGAAAATCTATGAACAAATAAAACTTGTAAATAAGGAAACAAAATTAAGATGCGGGTCTTTTTCTACTCACCACAAAATAGATAAAAAACTAGACATTAAGGAATGCTTTAAATTATCTACAGTAGAAGTATCACTGAATTGTAACCTTTACAAGCTGAATTAATGAATGGAAGGAAGAAAGAGAAGTAATGAAAACTTCAGAAACAATAACACAGGAAGAAGACAGAATTAGACAGTGACAAGGTGTATAATCTCTTGGAATTATGTTCTATATTTTCTGAAAAGGAATGCATTACAAACCCAACCTCCAAAAGGCCCTCGAGTTGTTCCCTCCTCCTTCTTCTTTAGGAAGATACAATAATATAAGTCTTCTACCCTCTTTCGAATAACTGAAAAACGATTCGAATTAAAAAATAAATCTCCCTAGAAATGAAAAGGTATCTCATGTAGGTATTGAGGTCGAAATCCTCCCTAGGAGGTTGAATTTCCTCCCAAAAGATAACAAAAGTTACCATCAATTTCAGAAACTTTCTGCCATATAAAATGGGCCAAACTGCTGAAAACTAGGGCTGCGGTTATGGTTTTGTATCTCTCGAATAGTGACATATGTGTATAAACTGAAAAAGTATTTTGTGCATATTTTTGTTCTGAGAAAAAACCTCTCTTAGTTCCCTAAGATCCATTTCCATTTCCCCCAGATCTGCATTTTACAAACATGTGTCAAAACAGGAAAATATGAGATCCGAAAATTAGGGCTTGGAGATGGATTCGATTCTCCCAATATGTGACACCTGTAGGAAAACTGAGAGAGACTATTGATATCTGATGTGTTAGGCACAAAATCCTTCTATCGTTTCTCAAAATGATACTCCAGTCGCTCAGAATCATCATTTGAAAATGATGACTCAACACAGTAAAAAACACCACATTTCTGAAAATGAACCTCATCTTTCGGGGGAATTTTGACTGGCTTCCTCATATCCAAATGAAATTATGAATACACTACTGTAAATATTAGGATATTTATATGTCTATCAACTATTCGAACGTGGAAAATGACCTCTCCACGACTGAGAAAATTGAGTGTTTCTAAGGCTATTTTGTCACTGGAAAAAACCTGAGATTTCGGTGGCTAACAAGCCGAAAATAGGGGTATCTTAGCCAACGAAAGTCCTATATTTTGACAACTAACAGTGCGATTTCATAGCGCTATAAGCCACCAAAAGTCCTGAAACCTCGATTTTGGGTTTCGGGTTTCGGGGAAATGGAGCAATGGTCAAAATCTCTATGTCGGCCAAACCCCTGACTACCGAAAACCTGAAATGGTGACGTGGCATTTATGTAAAACCTTATTATAGTGATTTTATTGTTGTTTATTTCATTCTTTTAGTGCCTCCTCGTGACTTGATTTATGGGTGAAAACACATCTACACTTTTGACAGCTAAGGGCGTATGAAACCTGATATTTAAGCTACCGAAAGTCTTCACTTTCGGTAGCTAAACACTATAATTTTTTCCCTCCTAAGATACAGAAAGCTAAAATTTCAATATTTGTTCCAACATAGGCTCCATCTAGGGATGGTGCTTTCCTGCAAAGCACCAATAATGGTAGACCAAGTGCCTTCATCCATTGGGTGACCTGAAATCATCCTTATCAAATGCGGAACCCTGTCACTTTGCTTACACCTTTCCGGAAAAAAAAAATCGCTTATGCATTCATTGGTCTATGGAGTCATAATGTCTTAAATCAAAACCATACAGGATGTCAAACTGAACTGGAAATGTACTTAAAACCCCTATTGTACTCTAATTCTCCAAGTCAATCTTATTTATATACATCACCTACTCTAACTACTGAAAAATTCCCACTTAATCAAATGATACAAAAATGCCAGTGAATCCAATCCAAAAACTATCTACTTATTTGAAATATGCTCACACTTTATTTGAGCAGGCTGAAAAAGGAAACTCACAACTTCTATCTGAAATGCTGTTGATCATGAATTTTCAAACTTTTCCTTGATTCTTGTGACAAAATATCCATGACATAGCGTGTTCCTCCATTAAATAAATCTAAAAGGTCAACAAAAGGATCTTGGAAAAATATATGGTCCTAAGGTTTTAAAACATCCAAGACTACTCTACGTTCTGATTTATAATGCTCAGGATCATTCTCAAAGAGAATATCTGAGCACCCTTCAAGATCATCTGCAATGGAATCTCCAAAATCATGGCACAATCTTGTTTGAAGACCATCATCCCTCCATGAAAAATCTGCAGCAAGTTGTTCTACAGAAACAATGTAATAATCATCACTATACTCATCATATTTAGGTTCAGCAGATAACTCAGGAGGGTCATCAGTCAGACAAATGCTCGGGATATCAACTGTGAGCAACTCTGATCCTTTCTCTGGCATCCTTTCTATCTCAGATTTATACTCCTCCAAATCACAGTCTAAAACATCCTTGAACAACAAACTTCTTTCAAGACTATTAAATGTGACAACCCTATCCTCTTCATGAAACAAAACATGGCTTACAAGATGATTTCTTGGCTGGAAATCATCATCATAAATAGGTTCATTAACTTCCTGTAAGGTTTCATCAAACACATGACTGTCTTTATTTAAAATCATATTTTCATTTTCAGAAATGGAAGAAGTATGACTCTCATATCTAGGACTATGTATACACTGCAAATCTGTGTAAGTAGGGGTTGTAACATGACCATGCAGGAGTAGATCTATTTCTTCTCCAGTGAAAGGAGAAGGTGTTCTCTGTATTTTATGGATAAAACAACAATTATTTTATTTCTCTTCTGCAGGTACACCGTGATGCTGAATATCTTCTTCTCGAATATGATCACAAGAGATATCATATCCTGCTTCTTTATCAACCAACTCTTCTTCATACTATTAGTCTTCATCAACTTGAGAAATTTTTGATATTCCTTCCTCCTATTCAAGAGGATTTGTTTGATCTTTTTGTCTTATAAATTCTTATTACAACAATCTTAGAAAAGGATTTCAGCTGAATATATCCTCTTACAATGTTGATGAAAAAGTGTGTGAAAATATTTCAATGAAGGAATACTGGAATGGGGTAAAGATTTATACCAAAGTCTAGCATCCCTTTCCAACAAAAACATAAACAACTTCATGAGGACATCTTCATGATGTACATTTAATTCATCCATGATCTTGTGGAATTCAAACAAGTGTCGAGAAGGATTGTCGTCCACATATCCTCCAAATTTAGGAAGGACATCTTCCAAAATTTTAATGTCTGGAACAGTGTTTGGAAAACCATAAACATTTGTAAAGTCCAGAGGAGCAAACCTTGCAACAATCCGAGTGGCGAACGAATTCGACATTTTGAGACCAGTGGAGTCGCCAGTGAATCATGTAGAGTCTTCGAACCAAGGACTCTCCAGGTGAATGATCACATCCAATTGAATGCCTATCCCTTGTTCACCATCAAGGAATAGAACTGAAATTTTTGTCGTATCCCAGGGAAGATAGCTTCATTCCTTCGTCCCCGACAATGATGCCATAAAATGTTGTCGCAAGAGTTGGTTCTAGGTTGTAATAAAGCCAAGCCTTAGCACATTTTAAATGAAATAATTTTTGTTGATCAATCATAGGAGGCGTCCAGAACTAGGTCTGAAACAAGCCTTTCACTCATTTATAGATCAGAAACGAAGAGGAATGACCTCATCTTCTAAATTAATTTCAAAATCATGAGGATGGATAAAATATAGGGGATGAATAGAACTGAAAGAAAAATCTAGGTATCTAATTCTAATAAATCTGGTCTTCCTTTCAATAGAAGAAATAACACCAAACTTCAAATATCTGAACATAGGTCTTGTCTCACTCATAGCAAGACAGAGGAAAATCTATGAACAAATAAAACTTGTAAATAAGGCAACACAATTAAGATGCAGGTCTTGTTCTACTCACAGTAAAACAGAGAAAAAACTACACTTTAAGGAATGCTATAAATTAGCTACAACAAAAGTATCACTGAATTGTAACCATTACAAGCTGAATTAATGAATGGAAGGAAGAAAGAGAAGTAAAGAAAACTTCAGAAACAATAACACAGGAAGAATACAGAATTAGATAGTGACAAGGTGTAGAATCTCTTGGCATTTTGTTCTATATTTGCTGAAAATGAATGCATTACAAACCCAACCTCCAAAAGGCCCTCGGGCTGTTCCCCCCTTTTTCTTCTTCAAGAAGATACAATAATATAAGTCTTCTACCCTCTTTCGAATAACTTAAAAATGATTCGAATTACAAAACAAATCCCCCTGGAAATGAACATGTATCTCATGTAGGTATTGAGGTCGAAATCCTCCTCAGGAGGTCAAATTCCCCCCCCCAAAGATAACAATAGTTACCATCAATTTTGGAAACTTTCTGCCTCAAAAAATGGGCCAACCGCTGAAAAATGGGGCTGTGTTTATGGTTCTGTATCTCTCGAATCATGACAGTTGTGTATAAAATGAAAAACAATTTTGTGCATCTATTTGTTCTGAGCAAAAACCTCTCTCGGTTCCCTGAGATCCATTTCCATTTTCCCCATATATGCATTTTACAAACATGTGTCAAAAGAAGAAAATATGAGATCCGAAAATTAGGGATCGGAGATGGATTTGATTCTCCCAATTAGTGAAATCTGTAGGAAAACTGAGATACCATTGATCTCTAATGTGTTAGGCACAAAATCCTCCAACCGTTTCTCAAAATGATACTCTAGTCGCTCAGAATCATCATTTTAAAATGATGGCTCAACACAGTAAAAAATGCCACATTTCGGAAAACGAACCTCATCTTTCGGGGGAATTTTGACTATCTTCCCAAGCTCCAAATGAAATTCTAAATAAACGACTGGAAATATTAGGATATGTAGATGTCGATTGACTATTCGAACGCCGAAAAAGGCCTCTCCACGACTGAGAAAATTGAGTTTTTCTAAGGTAGTTTTGTCACTGGAAAAAACCTGTGATTTGGGTGGCTAATAGGCCGAAAACAGGGGTATCTTAGCCACCAAAAGCCTAGATTTTGACAGCTAATAGTGCGATTTCAGAGCGCCATAAGCCATCGAAAGTCCTGAAACCCTGTTTTTGGGTTTCAGGTTTCGGGGAAATGGAGCAATGGTCAAAATCTCTATGTCGGCCAAACCCCCGACTATCGAATACCTGAAATGGTGACGTGGCATTTATGTAAAACCTTATTATAGTGATTTTATTGCCATTTATTGCATTCTTTTCGTGCCTCCTCATGACTTGTTTTCTGGTTGAAAACACATCTACACTTTTAGCAACTAAGGGAATATGAAACCTGAGATTTAAGCTATCGAAAGTTTGCACTTTCGGTAGCTAAACACTATAATTTTTTTCCTCCTAAGCTACCAAAAGCCAAAATTTCAATATTTATTCCAATAATAGTAATGATACAATTTAAACATATGTAAGTACATACCTCTGACAATATCGACAGGTAATGGAACCATCCGACAACAGCGGAAATAAATAACAAACCTTTAAAACTTCAACGGTGTTGCAACTTTTGATTTAAAGGTAGCTGGACATTTTCTAGGGTAAGGCGCACTAAGGCAATAAAAATTAGTCCCAAAACTTCACAACAACTTTCACTACAAATTGTATTGAAACTAGTGTTGCAACTGACATGAAGGAACTGATACAAAGGAACTAGCACTGCAACTGCAACTGATACTACAACTGATACTGCAACTGCAACTACAACTACAACTGCAACTTAGGGTTTTATGAGGAAACCCTAATTTTTCAAACTTCAAATTTCATAATTCTGATCCAGGGACTAGATGCGCCCTCCTAGGGAGAGCTCCTAGATGTGGCTACTTCCCTCAACATCTTCCTTAAACAGGGAAAACATCACACTTAGGTTTTATGCAGAAATCTTAATTTTGCAACAGTTGCAATACTGAAAACTGGATTTTAGAGAGGGTGCATTGAGGCTAGTCACTTCTTATAAACTTTGAGTTAGTCTCTTTCAGGCCTTCTTTGATACCATGTTGATGTTTTACTTATACATCTATCAATTACAATTCTTCTTTATTATTACAATCATTTATCACATTAGTTGCATAAATAAGATCATTGAAAGAGAGACAATCACAAAAACAATAGAGACACATAGATCATCCTAGAAAACCCTTATGGGGAAGAAAACCAAACAAAACGTCCTCAATATAAATAGATCATAAAAAAAGCATAATATCCTCCTCTACTCCTTCACTAGGAAAGAGTAGCACACCACTTAACCAAGAGATACCAAGACATAGAAAAAAACCCTCCATGACATCACCCCCAGTTGCAGTAGGTTCTCCTCCAAGACTTGCACACTACAGAGCTAGTTAGTGGGTATGTCCAAATGAGGCACTGGCCTCTCTTATAAATAGTGGTCTGGCCAACCTATAATTAGGTCTGGGACAACCCGTCACTTTACCCTCTTAATAACATTTAACTATCAAGACACAATAGGGTCGACTTTTACTAAGGCACAATAGGGCCTAATTAAATATAATATAATGATATTATTCAACTCTCTCTCAGGTAGAATATTCTTCGAAGTTACAATATTTCAACAATATTACAGGTAGAGGATCTCTCTACTACATGGAGGTGTTTTTCTCGTGAACAAATACCCCCAACATTGTAATTTCAAGGGAGATAAATGACCTACAATAATATGAAAAATGCATTAAAAAATGAACTAGTTTAAAAAAGATAACAAATAAAATAATGTGCACATTCAAATTCAAAAAGGAATTAAATTACAACTTGCATAATTAACACACCTAAAGCAGAAGCACCTGGATTTGTAGAACACATATGTAATAGGGATGGTGATGATGGAACCAAGAACCTAGTCAAAATTTGATGGGACTTCACAATGGTATGCTTCTTAGGTCTGTCGGTTGTGCCAATCCTAGACCTACTTGTATTATGAAAAAACTCATCTGTAGAAGTTGTTATCACTCTGTAAATTCCTAGAGGTTGTTGTGAGGTAAGAAGAAATTTACCAGAGGTAACCTTAACCAACTGCTTCGAAACTGGGAGCTAGCCCTACCAGTTTCAGAGAGGGATCTCTCTATGAGTTTTAGATTTGTTTGGATTTTCAAGATTTTAGGCTAGTTAGAAAGAATATAACCGAGTTGTTTGTATTGTTTTTAAATGAAATGGTTGAATATCGCTTATGCTTCCATTGGGATATGGGGTCTATTTTAAAGAATAGAGGTTAAAGATAGTTTTTTTTTAATATTTGTTTTATAGGGCGAGATAGTGCTAATGTTGGATTCTTTAGGAATAAAATGTTGTATTGCTGAAAAAGGTGAGATATCAGTGAAAACAAAAAAGCATTTAAGAATTTATTTGTTATAACATTAGAAGAAAAGCATTTAAATCTATAAAAGATTAAGAACAGAGTACACAATGGCAAATTATGCAACTTTAACTTCTTTTAAAGATTAGATTTAGAAAGACAATATGATAACTGAGAAGGAAAAAACTTTGACGCGGATAGAGGAAACTTCACCGACAATTAACATGCAGGAATCCTGTGAAACTTCTCTTTGTATTACTGGAATAACCTCTTGATAAAAATTACAGCGATTAGAGCTTGCTTGGGCGTAAATATCAACAACCCTCAATACTTCTAAGTTGGAAATATTTATAATAAAAGTTACAATGACCCTATCATTAATGATCAATACATGATAGAGCCTAAGTCTAACTAACTAGCTAACAAGATGCAGAAATGTAGTAACTGACGATGATGTGTCGAATCTCTCATGTTGATTTCAGGGAAGACCATTGGTGAGTCATTCGGATGAATTTAAATGTGTTGGACGCTGAGTTGGATGAGGCTTTACCTTTACTCAATCAAATCACACAACTCATCCCATATTTGTGTGCTTGGGATGGTAACTTTCAATAGCTAGTGCTAGACTTCGTCCATCTTGGTGTACTTAGCAAAAGTCAGCTTGATGAGGAAGATGTACTTGATTTCATGTTGTATGATGAGGTCATGTTGCAGAGTCTCCAGGAATGCTTTGCCTGTGATGCTACCCTGTATCCCTGAAAACTTGGAATTGTCTTTGGCCATGGTGGTGATCTTTTGCTTGTAATCAGAAAAAGTCATTAATTTATCATTTAGGACACATAGATCAGGAAGACCCTTTTTTTGCAAGGCTTCAATCTTTCTAAAAAATCTTTGAACCCCAATGTCCATGTTCTGAGCTTTCTCCTCCAATTGTAGCATTAATCCTCTCTTTGTCAACACTCTTTTGACTTCAAGGATAGTTTATGTCCTGTCTTCAACTTTTAGGTCTTCAAGCTCTTCCTTGGTTTTTGAATTCAAAAACTTGATGATCTCGTTGGCTGTTGAGGGCATCTCACCTAGATTTGTTCTTATCCTCTCAATGGCCTTCCTACTCTTCAACACCAGATCATGTTGTTCAAACATGATTTGCACCACGGGCCACATCTCGTTTATGGAATTAGAGATGTTTGTCCAGATATTTTCCTTAGCCTCAGCTAATGTCTTTCCTACCACTGTCTATTTCTGGAGCGATTGTATTTCCTGCTTAAGCTTCTTTGTTGCCTGTCTCTCAACATTGTATCTTGTTTGGAAAGAAGAATTGAGTTCCTGTAGACTTTCAATCTCCATTTTCAGCCTATTGATCTTTGTTCCCTGCAGAGTCATTACCTCCATGGACTTTGCTAGCTCCACAGTGTTTTCCAATGCTGTCAATGGAGTTGCTGATGGAATTTCTATTGTAGTGGTTGTTGGCATAGTTGTTGTACTGAATTCTACGATGGAAAATGCACTCAATGGAATGACTTCCATCGGGGTCGATTGTTCTTTCTCTTTTAATAACTTTTCAACTCCGCCTCCATTTCCCTGAGCTATGCGTTCTGTTGCATGATAAGTTTCAACAATTCTTCTTTCTCGTTTTTTTCTTCAGCTAATTCTTTGGCTTGTGAATCTTCTGCTGGTGGAAATTTCAGCTACTTTATTTGAGATGTAATGTCATCATTCTTTTTATTTATGATCTCCTCTGCCTCTTTTACATTTGAGGGATCATACCCAATCTTGAGCACCAACTCCTCTAAGGATTTCACTTTGTTGTCTTTTGCAAAAGAGGAAATCTTTTCCAACTTCAATTGGGTATGAACATTGCTTAAAGATACCTGTAAATTAGTTGTGGTAGAGGAAGCATGTGCTAATGTGGAGAAGACCACTTCTCCAGTCTGTCTGTGCAAATCCATCTAGTTAGCTGGATGGACTTGTTTGGTGTCAAAAACAATAGTTGACCTCTTATAGTCAGTGATCTCTTTGGGTTGAGGCACCTATGCTTGCAGAAATGCTAGATGCATTCTTCCTTTCTTTGTGTCAAAGGCTGACAATAGTCTGTGTTGTGCTGTGGAGGTTTGCTTCCAGAACTGAGAGGAGGTGTTGTTGGTCAGTGTCTGGTTCTTCTTTTTAATCATTTCATATTTTTCAAAAATGATTAGAGGTACAGATCCTTGTGGAGTTTGGGTGGTCACAACTATCTTTGTCTTCTTCTTTGAAGAAGAAGTTGATACCACCTAGTGTCTTCTTTCAATCACTGTGGTAGAGTAGGGATCTTCCTCACTAGACATGTGAGTGGCATGAGTGGTTTTGGGTTTCTTGTTGTATACTTGAAGATCGTCTGCTGATACCTCAGTGATTGAAGGTGAATCATCCTTTCTTGGCCTTTTTTCCTTGGGTACCTGTGGAGTGGTAGTCAGTGAAAAAGAGGATGAAGGAGATTCCTATGGCTCTGTATCTACCAGAGTGTTTACTTCCTATTCTGTCTAGTTCACATACTTTTCAATTTCTGGTTTGAGGGTGTGAGCATAAGGTGAAATTTTGTTCTTGGATCTCATCTCTGCAATGATCCCACTGGGGTCATATCGCCAAATAAAACTAGTTTTGAATTTCATTTCCTTCAATAATTTATCTACCTCTTCCCCAACAACTCGACTGTTGCAGATAAATGACCCTATTTGTCCTTTGATCCTCATCTGTTGTTTTTTATTTAGAGACACAAAATGGATTTCATATGAGTTTATCATCTGATGAATATACTCCAGTGTGAATATTTGAACATGCACATACTTGGGTAACTTGTATGGAGCTAGTTCACACCCATACACTCTGATTTCTGTGTGATTCTAGTATAGGAAACGGTCCCCAGTCTTTGCGAGATCTGAAAGGTGCAGAACTCTTTATATCTCCTCATTTATCCTTGGCTCAAGTCTTCCACTAAGCATGCTTACAACTAGGTGATAAAACAACTCAATGAATTGTTTAAAAGTGAACTCAGTGGAGATTCTCCTGAGCAGAGACGTCCATAAAGTGACTGCTTAAGGTTTTCCTTTTTTGTCCATATTCTGCATGTGAAAGGAAAATTTGTCTACTTGATATAACATGAACATGTAGGCCAATATTGAGGAATACTGGAACATGCCTTCTGAAGGGAAATTTTCCAGCTGGTCGTGCAGGTTCTCGGCTAAGAAACCACTGTAGTCGAAATGGGTGGCCACTTTATCTTCAACAGAGAAAATGGAGAGGAAACCTAAGACAGGTTCATCCACCCATTCATCTGAGAAGTAACCGAGCAAACAACATAGTGTCAAGATACTATAATTTCCCTTTTCGGAAAATATGGATGAGTGATAGGGAGGATTCTTCTTAGGGAATTGGGCATCTTGTGGAAGGAACAACTCGAAGATTTTTTCTCTTTGGGGAAACGTCAGGTTCTGATACAATTCTGTCAGAATTTCAATTGTGAGGGGAGAACAGGGTTCAGCTCTGGGTACTTGCATCATTTGATCAATGGCATCAGGTGAAGTAAGGAAAAGGGTTTCTCCAGATGAAGATACTATGGCTCTCTGATCAGGGAGGTAGTGTGCTTGGCATTTGAGGGAGAATTCAGAAAAGTGATAAACTTGGGGAAAAATATACAGAGGGAGATTTGATTGCCAAAGCCTAATTTCATCGCTCTGATCGATGAAGGTGTCTCTGAACCATGATTGTAGCTCAACAAAGTTGAATTCAAACCTGGTATTTGAGATTAGATAGTCTTTGTCTGCTAATGGGATCCAGTTGAGATTGACAGGAGGTGGGAGAAAAGGATTTTCCTCTACATTTGATTTTTTACTTTTGGGCGCCATTGATTTCCTCCGGTACCTGCACACTGAACGCATGTTAGTAGGTGAAAACTCTGGTTGGATGAGGTGTTGCAGAGGCGAAGGAAAATGAGTCTTTGATACGCAGGGAGTGTGAATGGAATGGGAACTGACCGAAAAGGGGTTGAATTTGAGTGAACAGGTATCCGTTGGGCAAAAAAGGATAGGTCAGATGAACAACGAGTATGTGACCAGTCATAAATGGACAATGGGTCATTTAGAGCGTGAGAGGGTAAGGTGAAGGACATATGACATGTAGACTGGTGATTGAGGGGTGAACGGGAAGATATGACCTGTAATGGTTAGACAGATGGGACGTGCTGATGGGTTCGTGACATGGAACTTGCAGAGGGTGGTTGTGGGATGTGATACCTCAGGATGGTGGTGGTGAGTTGTAAAAATGGTAGGCGGTAAATGCTTGGAGAGGGGAGCTAGGATGCAATGAGGCATCACCTCATTGCATC
>SNQJ01S0000930.1:579068-598126 GCA_010110895.2 Picea sitchensis
ACTTACCTTTTCTGACCCCCCCCCACCGTTAAAGGTCGAATGATTGGGGGGGTCCAGAGTCTTTTCTTATTTGTAGATCTGGGTGCCAACAATTCAATCATAGATCTAAGACCGATCTTTAATCTCTAGGGTGCAATTCAATATATGATGTAGAACTTAGGCTTAATGACTTTTTATGGGTTTTGCGCACTGCTTCTTTTTCTTTTTTATCACCATGGGGTTAGAAAAACATTTCATCATCAAAAATCATGCATTTTCGTCGATTATCTTACATGTTTTATTCAAAGGAAGCTGACTAACCTATGTCCTGACCTATTCATTTGCACCTTTAGCCCAACTTAGACTGTTGTACTAAGCAAATACTCTACCTAGGGGCTATTTGACCAAGATTAGACAGTTTGGTCAAATTTATTCACTAACTAATCTGATTACTTGGCTAAGGTTAGACAATTTAGCCAAGCTTATTCACTAATCCTAAATACTTAAATTTAAAAGACTTGGCCATGTTTAAGCTGTATGGATCAAGTCATTGTCATTTCATGGGGCTTTTATCCATTTTCTTTTATGCCCTCTTTTGTTTTTCTCATTTCTTTTCTTTTCTTTTCTCTTTTTAGAATGCAACACTATTTGCAAGTCAAAAACACTAAAGGGACAAAATTACAATCAACAATT
Source organism: Picea sitchensis (assembly GCA_010110895.2). Lineage (NCBI taxonomy): Eukaryota > Viridiplantae > Streptophyta > Pinopsida > Pinales > Pinaceae > Picea > Picea sitchensis. The sequence goes on from SNQJ01S0000930.1 coordinate 579,741, forward strand.
GATCCTATAAATTATAGGGTTATAATAGAAGTAATATGCTCCCTTGATTTCATGTGTTCATTCAAATAATTGACAATATTACTAGTAGCTGACACTAAACAAAACCATTTACCACATCGTGTACATTCCACTTTAACTTTTCTCTTTTCCTCATATTCTGCAAGTATTGCTTCCACCACCTTGAACAAATTAGGATCATGTGTCTTGTTGAAATCATTTAGAATTTTGATTGGTTGCTCAATCTCAAATCGATCTCCAACCATTTTTTTTCATGTTGCTTCATTATTACATGAAGGAATTTGACTATTTTCCACCACTAAAATGTTACGTTGATGAGTTTCTGATCTTATATGAGAATTTTTGAAGTTGATAAACATTCAATATGTTAGTGATATTTCCCATGTTCCTTAATAAACACCACAATTTTCACACGAGATATTTATTTGAGGTTTTCACTTTTCTAAAGATACTTGGAGACTACGCTTCTCCCCAAAAAATTGTTCCATTAAACCATTCACTTTGTTTTTCCAAGATGCTAATACAACAGGATCAATAGATTTACCTTGTTGTATAGACTCTGATGCACTTTCAAATCTTGGTTTTTTATTCATAGGTTCCTCTGCATGCTCACCAATGTTTCCAACATTTGGAGCTTTTTCACTACACCTGATCCAAATGTTTCAATTTCCAATGTGTCTAGTTTCCTCTTGACAACTATAGTTTTTGTTCCACTCTCCATTTTCCCTATTTCTTTGGATTTAACGAGTGCCCTTTACTACCAACAAACTCAAAAGGATATCCAATGACTCCATCATCCATAATTTCATGATGGATTTCAGAAGATGTAGAATATTTTTTACCCCTAACTATGCCAAAGGCGTAATTCCCTTCATTGGCTACAATTTCATATTCTAAAGACACCTACATTTACATCCATATGTACCTTAGTAAATTAAGAAAAATAAGTATACCAACTATTAAGACGATGCAAATTTAAAATGACATGTAGATGTAACAAATTTATAGCTACCTATAAATTTACAGGATTAAGAAGAAAATTTCAACCTAAATACTTAAAATACTAGACACTACAGATTACCTATACTTTTTTCTTACAAAAATTGCAATAAGGTATCAATGTGGATTGGTGGTGGTATTATTTTTGTTTTTTTTGGTGTTATTATTATTGCTACCATACATGGACTACTGCAAGACAAAGTAGATTGTGAATTACAAAGGTAAAAATCCATTTCTTTTATAGAACTATATAAACAGATCTTGGAAATTGTTCCAATTGAGATGAGTAAACGGATTAAATGGAATTCCATTCAAGGCTAAGTTCCTTTTTGTTGATTTATATAGCTAAGCAGTATTAAGACAAACAAATCTAAAATTGTAGTCTCATACTTCACAAGGATTCAATAGGTTCATGATGAATTGTTAGCTATTGGGGAAGTCGTGGATGAGATGGAACTTGTAAAATTAGCACTTAAGGGTTGAACCAAGAAGTGGGATAGATTTGTGATAGGTATCCTTTCTAGAGAAAAGTTTCCTAATTGGGCTAGATTGTGGGATGGTTTTACCAAAAAGTAGATTTGGGAGGAATCTATAATTGGTGGATAGCGCACAAGTGGAGATGAGTAGAATATTGTTCTAGTTGAGCAAGAAAAGAAGGGCAAGGGTAAATCCAAGAAGAACTAGAGTGGAGGAGCATCTTCACAAAGGAATATTGACATGAGCAAAGTTAAGTGCTTTGCATGTCATGATCAAACTTAAGTGCTTGGGCATAGCAAGTATGTAGTTGAGATCCTGAAGAAATTCAGGATCGAGGATTATAGTTCGATGTTTACACCTATGATCATTAACTTAAGGATGCTTAGTGTTTCTAAGGATGAGTTGGTGGGTCCCACTTTGTACATGCAGTTGATCAAGTCCTTAACGTATGTAATCAACACTAGGCCAAATATTTCTTTGCAGTGAATACACTTAACCAATTCATGGTGGAATCGAGGAGGGTTTATTGGGTGGTAGAAAATCATGTGTTGTGGCATCTTCATGGTACAATGGAATTTGGACTAAGATATATCAGAGTTCACATAGTGCATTTGTAGGGGTACACATATTCAGACTGGGAAGGGAGTGCAATGGACAGGAAGAGTACCTCTGGATGTTGTTTCAACTTGGGATAAACAATGATCTCATGGTTTATCAAGAAGAAACCCTCATTTTCACTTACCTCAGCATAGGCCGAGTACATTGTAATGAACCCTTTGTTATGAAAAAAAAAGTGATGAACAAAAGAGGTAAAAAGTTTTTGTTTTTAAAACAAACAACGTTAGGACAAGCATCATGACATGGATTAAGAACTACACAAACCAAATTATCACAATCAACTAGAAGCCACATCTTCAATCAACCAAGTCACATAAAGATACATAAGGAAACTAACCACCCAGCCTATCCTGCAAGGTTAGGACCTCCAAGGCACATAAGAAACGCTCAAGTCTAGGATTCATCTGATTGATTTTAACCATTTAAGGTCTCATGACTGGCGACTGTTTTGAGGAACAAGGAGGTGTCTCAATCCCCTTAATCCAAACATAAATCAATTTCCATACTAGTTTCATCAACCATAATTAACCATCATTTCTTCATGGTGAAAGAATCATCTATTCTACTTAATCCTTCATTCAACAATAATTAAGTGCAAATTGAGTAAGAGAAAAAGACATAAGGATTAATAAAACTATGGGAACATAAGTAAGATCCTTGTAATAATTAGATATCTATTTACGCTCACCATTAGTAACTTACCAATGTCAGGTTCATTCAGATCAAGTATCATTTATCAATACTTCAAGCTACTGTAATAAGGTACAACCCTTTATGTAGCTCACTATGTATCTTATTAAGATAAAATATATTATTATGCAATATAATAAGAAATACTAAATTACATATCCATTTGTAAATAGCTAAGAGAAAACCCAAATCCTTATTAAATAATATGCATAAAAATTCAAATGTTAATTAACATAATCATTTATAACCCCATAAGAAGATTAAAGTGCTTCTTAAGAAACACATAAAAATTTAATACTAATTTATATATTCAATTATATGATTCTATAAGGATCAAATCTACTTAACGCTATACTTAAAGACTTCAATGTTACCTTAAATATTATTAAAAATTATAAAAAATCAATCCTAAAAGAAAATGATAAAAATTAGAGATGCTTGCATATTCCTTTTTAAAAAGAATCTAAGAAAAATCAACATGTTAAACACTACAAAGAGTCTTCATGTACCATCCTATATATCCATTATAAGGGATTTTAGGGAATACCAAAGTCTTAAACAATAAAAATGAAGAACTCAGGGATGACTTTTAAATCCATAAAAAGAAATTAAGGTAGGACCCAAAACTTAGTAAGCAGTAAATACGAATCCCATGCTAACCTTCATGTCCATATCTAAGGAACTAAAAGAAGATCTTAGTTCGTTCCAAATTATTAAAGTTAGACATGAACTTTCATTATAAACTAAGTTTTTAATCGAGGGTTAATCTTTGCAAGGGGCACTTTACAGTAAGTTTGTGTCAGCAACAATTACATAAATCTCATCAATAAACCATCCTTAATATTAATCAACAGTCACTTAAAGGTATTGAACCTAGGAGAGGAGGTTAACTCACAACTTTCCAAATAAGCAGAGTTCCGGATTTTACACAAGAAATCACCAATCAAATTACAACTCGCATATTAAACGACTGTAATAGCTTCCTATCAGTTCTCTTGGTAATAGACTTGGGTTCAGGTCTGTATAATACACAGGAGTTTACCCACAAGGGATTTTTCTCCTGCACACAACCAATGATCAATTTTAAAAACTCAAACACCAGAATCGCCCTAATAAAGAATTCGAAAAGGTTTTAATAACACACATACTTGGGTGTCTTCTACAAAATTAATCACACGCAACAAGGACAGAAAGTCCTTCCTTTAATGAAAATTTTTCTTGACCCAAACATATCAAGACATTCTTCTCTATGCACCAAACATGAGCCAATTCACTACATCAACACATCTAAACAAAATAGTAACTAATTAATTTATTAAATGACAACCAAGACAATGATCAAGTAGAATTTCGCAATTCTGGTATGTCTATTAACAATTAATGTTTCAACACTTAAAATCAAAAGGCATGAAATCATCCACGAACCATCGATATCATACTATTCAAAGAAATCACAATTTAGTAAGGCTGTGATTCAATTCGATACACCATGAATCAATTCCAATAAACAACACAACAATATTTTATTCCTAGCACAGGAAGATAAAGGAGAATTAAAATTTCAGAGCCTTCATATGGAAGTCTAAATAACACAACAATTCATGTATACAAGAATAAAGTTCCAAGCAGATTACAATATATTTTGGAAATCGCCTCAAGCTAAACTTTTCAAAATTACCAATAATTAACTCCTAGGATTCACAAAAACTAACAAGGAACTTATCAATTCAATATCAGAAATACATTACAACTTATACAACTTCTTAAACCATATATACAATTTAAACTTATTATAATTACAAATCTCAAATAGGAATACTATAACCGACGAAGATGGTCTTGAAGATGATTGTTGTTCCTTCATTTCTCCCACTTGCTAATCCTTGAGACTTTAGCGGTACCTCCCAAACAACGCTAGGGGTACACATCTTCCCCCTTAGACCCCCGAACCGCAAAGGGGCCAAGCAAAAAAACCATAAATATTATAGCTCCAAGTTTTCCTCGCAAGGGAGAGCTACTACTCTATCCTCAAACTTGGTCTCCCAACTCCCACAAGTAAAACACAGTCCCAAAATGATTTTGGTAGCATAACTTTCCAATAACAAGTGTGATCCTTTTCTCATCTAGACCATTTTTTTATATAAATTTCCTTTTTGACACATGTCCACATGCACATATTAATTAACTTTTTAATTAAATAAATTAGGATTATTCACCCTCACACTTGTCACACTCTCCCCAAGTTGCACAAGTAATTACTAATTTTATTTTATTTAAAAAAGTCAATTTCTCTCACATCCTCCCATGTGTTCCTATTTTCTCTCTTAGTTGTCCCTTTATTCCCCAGATTCTCATTTAATGAGTGTCCACTAACTAGATATTAGTTAGAGTTTGATTAAGAGTCTTCTTCTAGTTAGACTAGTGGTAGGTTGACTCGAGATTATTTTTCCAAGTGTTTTTCTATTCTCTCATGTTGTTATTTCTTCTAAATTAAAAATCCAAAATATTAATTTCATGCACACACGTGCTATTTATCTAGTCTTTAGATTTATTTACATTTGTCCTAATTTGGTTTATCTTATTTCTTTTAATTAAATTTGTAGATTAAATTTAGTCTCCTAACTAATCCTAGACTTAGACTTAGTTTTAGAATTAGGGTTAGATTTTTATTAGGATTAATAATTAATAGATTCACTTTTTAATTGATTATTTTAATCCGTCGAGGTCAATCAATTCAATGTTTTCTAGGCCACCTAGATTTATTGACTCAATTTTTTAAATTACGTGACGTTCCCTTCAAGAGGCACCTCCATGCTCCAAGGGTGCCACTCGCCACTGACTAGTTTTGGTAGTTTGTCCAACCCTTGGAGCCAACACTCCCCTCGGGCGACCTTGTGAGAGACTAAGGGATTCTAAGGAATAATGACTATGCCTTATTGTGTGCCCCTTAGAAATATTCATGAGTGGCTATCTCACTCTACCCTCATGACATTGTGGACCTCTCAAACTAGGTAATCGTTAACCTACAATTCAAGCCACGACGAGAGTGCTAATAGGTTGTGACAGGGACACTGCCACACCTCTACCTCAATATCTGGTTTATGTGTAGGGCCCCTTTACGCCTTATGTGAGTTTGATTAGCAAGCATCGCCAGCCTACATCCATTGACAACACTTTCACTGATCCATATACATAATCATACTAAATAAATCATATGTCACATATGCATAAAATGAATACTCAAACCCAACACAATCCACTCCCTGACTGAATCAAAAGTCCAATGTAGTCTGTTGATGCCATCGACATCCACAGTCTGTCAAGTGTCCTGTACACTCAGGGAAAACTCATCAATAGCATCTTTCAATACATATATATCGAAAAAAATAAGTCACATCATATAATCATCATCATGATTAATCCATAATCGAAACAAAATCACCATGTACCATAACTGGATCACTTGCACGCAAGTGTCCTCAAAGAATAAGTCAATATCATGTGCTCAGTAGAGAGAGATGTTACATACACCCCCTCTTGTTTTAAACTGCATCCTAAAGTTGTACAACATATAAAATGTAGTAAATAAAAGTATTTGACATAGATCTATATGTCTAATCTATCAAACAGGTAAGGAAACTACTGATGCATATCATATGCATCCTCCCAGGTAGCCGAGTGTAGACTATAATTGTCCCACTGGACCTTGACCTGATCGACTATTTTACGTCGTAGTTGTCAAATGTGATGTTCCAAAATGCGGATTGGCTCTGTCGTGATAGCACCATCGTCTGACACCTACAAAGAACTCATGTCAATCACATGTGTAGGATCACTAACATAATGTCTCAAAACAGATACATGAAATACATCATGCATACGCCTCAAAGAATCAAGCACGTCTAGTCGATAAGCCATGGGTCCTTCATTTTCCACAACTTCTAAAGGTCCCACAAACCTCGGAGAGAGTTTAGCACTGTTTCCAAACTTGATCGAACACTTGTGTGGTTTCAATTGCAAGAGAACTCGGTCACCAACTTCATAACTACGGTCAACGCAATGTGCATCGACATAACTCTTTAATCCTTTGTCTTGTCGATTGCATTTGTTCTTTCATTTTTTGTATCACTTCGGTTCCTACCAGTACCCTATCCTCAAGTTCATCCCAACTCAACGACGTCCAACATGGTCGCCCGTAAAGAAACTCAAACAATGCCATCTTGATGGTACTTTGGTAGTTGTTGTTGTATTCAAACTCTACTAGTGGAAACAAATCTTCCCAACATTTATGTTGGTCCATTACATACATACACAACATATACTCCAAAATTTCGTTCATTTTTTATGTCTGCCCGTCTGTCTCAGGGTGATATGTTGTACTAAAGTTCAGTTGTGTTCCCAAAGCCTCTTGGAAACTGGTCCAAAATATTTTTGTAAAAACCAATCCTTGATCGGATATGATCCTTCTTGGTACACCATGTAATATAACAATCTCGCTGACAAACACTCTAGATATTTCTAGCGCCTGATATGTTGTACGTACATGGATAAAGTGTGCACTCTTCATCAGAGTGTCAACTACCACAAAAAATGAATCATGTCTCATTGTCGTCAATGAAAAACCAACAATAAATTCTATTGAAATGACCTCCCATTTCAATTTCGGAATAGCATGTGGCTATAATAATCCCATCGAATGTCTATGTTCATCCTTCACTTGCTGATATTCTAGACATCTCACCACGTAACTAACTATGTCTTCTTTCATTCATTTCCAGAAGAATAAAGGCTTAAGGTCTGCCTTCATCTTCATGACTCCTAGAAGAGCCATGTACACTGCTCGATGCGCTTCACTTAAGATCAAGCTTCTCAATTCATCATTAGGAGGTATGTAAATCTTATTGTTATATCTCAACAATCCGTCATTTTCCAATGTATATCCCTCAAACTTTGGTACCATCATCGTATCTTGTTCAATGTTTTCCTTAACTTTCTTGTACCAATCATCGTCTATCTGTAACGCTAGAATATTTTCTTGAAGATTCATCTTAAGAGGTATTACCGAGAATACGCGTGGTCTCTGACTCAATGCATCTGCCACTCTATTCACAGTTCCTTTAATGTAAGTAATCTCAAAATCGTATTCGGTAAGTAATTCTGACCAACGCCCTTTTTCGCACGTGTTAGCACTATTTAAATTTTGTCCGACTGAATAAACAAACGACAGAGGTAACTGTTTCAACTAGCTTTAGAGCTGAGGCACTAGCCTGCTCAACTCAGAGAGGGCTCTCTCATGTCACTTGATGTTTCTTTGGAAATTGGTGGCTAGATTTGGTTTGTGTTGGGGGTTTTTAATAAAATAACTGGAGAAATGAAGATAACATTTGGGCTATGGGGTCTGGAATAAATAGAGTACATTATCAAACTTGAGAACTATTCAGAGGAAAAGGCTAAATCAAGCAACAAGTCTGAGTTTATACCTGGAAATTTTGCATGACATCAGAGAAAAAGAAACATATAACTACATCAGAGCATTATGGAGATTAATTATGAATAAGTTAATAAGAAAGAAACATAGTCTAAGTTGTCAACCCAAGAGCATCAAATAATGAATTATGGGCCTCTAAATCTCCAATTTAGACAGAAAGAAGTGTAAATGAAATGTATGCTTACATGAAATACATATTATGAGAGGAAAACAAGACTCATATCACTATCAGTTAGAATCTTTTCATAAATAATACAAAATCTGCCCTTGCATTTATATATTCATTCTAGCCCCCAAATTTACAAAAGTTTTTCCTGCATAGAGGGCAGGGTCCTCTTTTCTCCATTCTTTCTATATCCTCAAGATAATATATATATATATATATATATATATATATATAAGGTTTCTTCATGGAATACAAAACATTCAGACTTCTCATCATTCTAAGATTAGAGATAAGTTACAAAGGAGGAATGATTTATAATAACTGTTACCATATTTTAGAAGGACTGTTAGGAACAGGTTCATCATAACTAGGTGTCATCTGTCCAAAACTTGTTGGGATGTACTTGTCTCCACCTAAGAGTTTATTTTAGCTTAACGATCTCCTCCTTTAGAGTATCCAACCAAGTCGGTTGATTCTCTCCAACACTTTCAGTCGTTTCAACTATGGTTTCTTTCTTTTGTCATTTGCTCTGTTTCTTTTTTACAACTCGCATGTTGATGACTAGATCCCTCATAATGGGATTTAGCCTGAATTCCAATCTTGAGTCTGTAGTAGGTTCTGTGTGGAATTTAGTCGCTAATATACGTGCAATTACCCTTTCCTTCTTACTCGTAAGTAAATCTTCCATGTTGCCTGAATGACAAGTTTCATTGGATATAGCTTTGTCCATGTATCCCAATTTTGTGGACACCGAAATGTTCCTATAGAAATCAGAGAGTCGAGCAAATTGGAGATTACTTCATTTATGGATGAGATGATGTCTCCATACTTGAGAATCGACAGTTATAGAGTTCCAATCATGAATCACTGACATATTCTCTTACAGGTACGTTGGTTCACCACGCTTGGCCAATCCATTTCAAATGATTAGATTTTGAGTTCGTTATATGGCGGCATTCACCTGACATCATATGGTTGTGAAGTACCAAACGAGTGAAACGAGGTGATTCTGACCAGCCACCGCCCGCCCCACAACTAGTTGATTTGACATATTGGAACATGTGACATCGTGGATTTGGTGAAAGTGGTTTCAGGCAAACCGCCTTTCGCTTCAATTTATCTCTGGAGGTGTCGCGCGTCCATTTTAAAAACCATAATGGTTTTCCCCAGTCCGGCCTTATATGATTAAATCTCGTGCAAGTTCACCGCCCAATATGTCCACCAGTCATTGATCTGGGTCGATTTACAATCGACGGTCTGTCGAGTTATGCCTTTTGCGCCTCCGCTATATTTGTCCATACGCCGCCAGATATACCTTGGTCCTCTAAATCATCAATTCTCCAAACTATCAGGCTCCTGTGACGATGTAGCTCTTGCTAAATTCCCGAGACTCAGATATTGTCTGAAAATTGTTATGGTGATAACATAGGCTCTAACTGGGGATGCTATCCTCCCTGTGAGGTAGCAAAGAAATTGTAGACCTGGTACCTAATCCATTGTGTTGATCCAAAAACATACGTGTATACCCTGCTCCTACCATATCACTAGTGTCTGCCAAAGTCCAAACTCTGCATGTCGTTCTCAACTAGGTACCGAACACTAAATATACTGTTGAAACTAATTGTACAAAATACTGGAAATATAAATTGAAGAAGGCTTGTATGGAAATCTTATTCGTGCATTCCTACGTACCTTAAAAATGTTGAAATGAACACTCAATCAAGTGATGCTAAAGTGTCAATGCAACAAATCAAGCAATTGGCTTCCTGATTTTTCTCTGCTTACATCTTTCTTAGACAAATGTAGAAGATGGTAGCTGAAAACAAAATTTGAATTCAAAATATGAGTTTATGAATGAAACAAACTCCTCCTTCACTGATGACTGTAATAGGATGGCCACCGGATCTTGAAAACCATGAAAAATTATTTCTTCTTGATGCACAAAAACAAAAATGCAAGATTCTTTCGTAAGTGTTTGTTGTTCTTGCTTTATTTCTTTTGTCTTGAGCACATTTTCAAATGAAATGGCAACAATTGGTTTGCCTACTTCTCCATGCATCTCAAGAAAAAAATTCATACATTCTTCAAATATGACAGCCATATTATGTGCATCAAGGCTATCCTTTTTTTCATCAAACAATTATGATTCGGTTTCATTAAACTTCTAGAAATTTGTTTGAGGGCTGCCATATTGACTTTCAAATGAATTAATAGAAATAAGTTCTTACTCATAATATTCTTGCAAATGCAAAAAACCGACATCGTGAATTAATTCACAGTCTAGAGTCCTCATGGATGTATTTTCAAAATCTTTGCCTGTGTCTATGTTGTTTAGAAATTGGACCAGTACATCATTCTCAGGGGAAGAAAAGCAATCTTGAAATACCTTGTCTTGCTGGTAATATTGTTGAACATCTGCATTAGTTCTGGGAGAAAGGAAAAGACCTTTGATAAAAATTTCTTGATCAACTTCTTCTTTAATCTGATGATTAAGAACAGATTGAAATTCTTAATCGAAATACCCTTCCAAGTAATGATCGTGCAATGCATGCGAGTGTAGTTGGCGTTCTTTAATGATGACAACCTTTTTCACGTAAAACAATACTATTGTGACTATAGTTAGAAGTCCTTATTTTTTTCTGAAATTTCATGATTTTCTCTTACCCATTCAAAGGAAGAAAAACATAAGGGGAGAGAGTTTTTATCTGTAATCCCACTGCTTTCTTCGCCTTTGACTTCATGCTTGGATATTTTCTGATTTGAAAAGCCATTTTGTTTCAACAGTTAGAATGAGGAAAAACACAATGGAAAAGTTTTGTTACCTGACTCACAAACTTCTTCATTTTTTCCAGTATCATCATAGGTACATTTTTTCATCTCTTTGGGGTTTTGGACATGCTCACCTTCAGCTTTGTCTTCGACCAATGACTGTATTTCTGAATCTACAACGTCTTCCTCAAAACAAAGAATATGGTCATCAAGCGTCTGAGAAGAGTGTTCCAATATATTATCAATTTGTTTTGTTGGTTTGGTGTGACTTTGCATCAACACAAATTCATTTGCCTCAACAATAATCCGAGAATTTTCTTTCAACAACCTGAATGTAGTAAAGCACAAGGGTAGATAATTCTCTTCAGTTGATCTAATATTTTGCTCCTCACCATACTACTGAAAAAGAAAGTCTTCAATATCATGATCATCCTCGTATTTGTCATATACAGGCAAATCAACGTCATATGAAACGTCGTCTAACAAGAACAGTCTGGGAACATCAACCTATTCTTCAACAAACAAATTTGTAATATTTTGACTGTCTACAAATTAATACATAAAACAATCAGCTTCCTGCTTGTCATGGGATGGATCAGGAGCTAAGTCAGCATCTGTTCTAAGTGGAATATAATTTTCAAGACAATCATAAGCATTTGAAACTTCAAGAGGGCCCATGATATTATCAATTCTATGCTCAGGATTCCAATCAACTATTTTCTGTTCATATTCACTTTCATGTTCTTGCACATTTAACCCCTCCTTTTACATCAGTTTACATGCCTGGATGTGGTGTTGAATATCATGGGCATCATTAAACATTTTATGTAAGGACTTAGGTCTCCTTTCCATCCGGAGGAAAGACAAATCTGGATGAAGAGTTGTTGTATAATGGAGCATGGCAGTAGTTTCAGTGGATCGAATCTCTTCAGGAAAATTGTACTAGACACTAGAAAACCTTCTATTGAATATAGAAATAGTTTCATTGTTCTTCTTTTTTAAGGCATAAAACTCTATAAGTTGTAGATCCAAAGATTTCTTCCTGCCCAAAAAATTTAAAAAGACATCCCTCAATTCCTCCCATGAGATAATTGTCTCTGGCTGCAAACGTTTAAACCAGTCTTTGGTGTCTCCTTTCAAGGATTGAGAGAAGGCTCTCATACAAACATCATAATGGTCAATCTCAGACAAATCTATAAAATGTTCAAACCCTTGGATGTGCTTTTCAGCTGAGATGATATCAGGTTCCCCGTCAAATATAGGCAGGCACTCATAATGTTTTGGAGGAAAATCATGAAGGTTGTGGGGTAACTTTAAGGGTTTATATCTATGTTGGGATTTGGAGGACGTTGGACTAGGAACAAGGGAAGAGACATCGGCCTTGGCTTTATGAGGTTTATAGACTTGTTCATGGTCATCACATGGCCCAGTTGTAAAACTCTTATCGAAATTAGTGATATAGTTGGGGTATGCATGTGTAACTTTAAGAGGAGGATAAATGATCGCAAGTTTTTCATGATTGTCATCCAAATGCAACAGGTAAAGAAAAAATTGTTTGGCATGCTCAAGGAAGGAAAAGAAGTAACTTATAACAAATAGTAAAATGCTTTGGAGGAGATCCCATTTTAAGTACTTGTTTTCTTCCATGATGCCTCTTCATACCTATGTCAATCCATCTCATCTTCTAGTGGAGTCTTTGAATTGCATTTGAAGCTTGAGTAGACTCGCATTGAGAATGGAGTTGCCAGTGAAAATTCAAATTTTGGGATTCTTATATCAATGGAATCACCTTCAAATTGATTTTTTGATATGTGGAGTCGCCAGAGCAGGAATACAGCCAATATGTGCCTAAGTGTCTGTTTCTCTCAGAACTTAGAACTCAACCATGTCATTCTTCCCAAGGAAAATTTTTCAAATTCATCCCCGGCAGCGGCGCCAGAATGTTAGCACTCTGTAAATTTTGTCCGGCTAAATAGACAAATGACAGAGGTAATTGTTTCAACCAGCTTTAGAGCTGAGGAACTAGCCTACTCAGCTCAGAGAGGGCTCTCTCGTGTCACTTGATGTTTCTTTGGAAATTGGTGGCTATATTTGGTTTGTGTTGGGGGTTTTTAATAAAATAACTGGAGAAATGAAGATAGCATTTGGGCTATGGGGTCTGGAATAAATAGAGTACATTATCAAACTTGAGAACTTTTCAGAGGAAAAGGCTAAATTAGGTAGCAAGTCTGAGTTTATACCTGAAAATTTTGCATGACATTAGAGGAAAAGAAACATATAACTACATCAGAGCATTATGGAGATGAATTCTGAATAAGTTAAGAAGAAAGAAACATAGTCTAAGTTGCTAAGCCAAGAGCATCAAATAATGAATTATGGGCCTCTAAATCTCCAATTTAGACACAAAGAAGTGTAAATGAAATGTATGCTTACAGGAAATACATACTATGAGAGGAAAACAAGATTCATATCACTGTCAGTTAAATTTTTTTCATAAATAATCCAAAATCTGCCTCTGCATTTATATATTCATTCTAGCCCCCAAATTTACAAAAGTTTTTCCTGCACAGAGGGCAGGCTCCTCTTTTCTCCATGATTTCTATCTCCTCAAGATAATATATATATAGATAAGGTTTCTTCATGGAATAGAAAATGTTCAGACTTGTCATCGTTTTAATATTACAGATAAGTTACAAAGGAGGAATGATTTATAATAACCGTTACCCTATTTTAGAGGGACCGTTAGGAACAGGTTCATCATATCTAGGTGCCATCTTGTTGGATAGATGGCACATCATGATAAAATATCTAAAAATCGACGATTAACATTTGGAATATTGGAGGTATCTAGGTTGATAAATTCTATCCCAGTGGTCATCCCTGAACATGTGAGATGGAATGTTAATGCAATCACGGATTGTCTAGAAAATACAGGAGTTTCACAGTAAAATTAGCATAACTTTTGGAGGATGGGGGAGCCCATTCCTTTGGAGTTACCGAAGGAAGTCACACGACTAAGTGATTTGAACTTCTGATTCTTGAATGATGTGATGCTCGTTGGTACTGGGCATACCCATTGGGGAAGAATACACGCAGGAAATACTAGTGGAATCACATTGTTAGAAACCCTTGTAACCCTTATTGGTACCCCTTCAAGTATTACCACATCAAAAATTACCTATATATGCAATGCCACTTCCGTGTACCCTTGGGTATATAGGAAGTCCTCTAGGTTTACCTAAAAACAATTCTAGATAAGTTAATCGACCATCTTGTTGCTATAGTACATCGAGAACAACACTCGAGGAGATCACTCTCTAGTACCTAGGTAGTCGAGTAGTATGAATAAGAGCACGGTTGAGCCTTCTTAGATATTTCCCTAGGATATTGGGTTGAGTACTACTATTGGACCTTGGACATATATCAAAGAGATATAGCACTTGACACTCCCTTAGCCTCAGGGCCTGGTAACCTTTTTCAGAGAGCTCATGCATGAAGGATATATATGTAAACCACATCATACATCCACGAACAACATGACCACATGTTCTACTACAGGTAGGTTGGAATTTGTGGAAATTTAACTTAATCAACTTCAAGAGAACATAAATTGGTTGGATGAGAAGTGGGATAAGAAGTTAGAGTAACAAAGTTAGCAAAAAACCTAAACAACTTTGGAAATATGTTGATTGAGAAGTTCTTAGGTATGCTATCACAAGGAATACCATAAATAAACCATTGGAATGCATAGCACATTGAGCCACACTAGGAAGTAAATTCTAGCTTAGGACTGTTTGGTCACCTACAACCCTCTTTAGGTCCACACAATAATAGACCAATGGAAAATAACATATGGAATTGTTCTCCTAAGGTGGATCTGAAACAAGTTTGATGGTTTTGACCCATCATGATGGGTCACCCAAATGGAACATTTCTTCACCCTCTAGGGAGTTACTGATGACATGATGAAAATCAAGGTGGGGATCTTGTATCTAGATATTGAACGATGGCAATGGTGAGAAAGGAATAAAATAGCCTATGTAGGATACATCACCTGGAGTTATCTAGTTACAGTTGTCTATGCACGTTTCGAGAGAGATATTCACTATTTGGGGTAGATTACCAAGTTAGGGCTTAAAGGGACCTATAAGTAGAGATAATGATCAATGCACAAATAAAAAATATAGCCTTCACTAGCAAATTTGGTTCATTTTGTGACAACTATTTCGACATTCTTGCGACATTATGTCATAGATATTGTGAAGAATCTTGGGTCTCCCAAACGTCGCTTCGCGTTACGTGGAACGTGGGACGAACCTGACACAACGTCGCAAGAGCGACGACACTAGGGAGTTGTCACAAAAGAGACAAATAAGAAATACCATCGCTAGAACGACTAAGTAGGGAAATCGTCGAAAGAGTGACAAAGTAGGGAAATTGTCGCAAGCGCGACTATCGATGAAAATCATCGCAAATGAGACAATTTAGAGATATCGTCGCACGAGCGACAGGTTAGAGAAATCATCGCAAGAGCAACAGGTTAGAGATATCATCGCAAGAGAGACAATAAAGGGATATCGTCGCACACCCGACTATGTAGGAAAATTGTCACAAGATCGACAAGCGTAAGAAAGTTTGTGATGAATCAGCTTTCGAAGGGATCGTCGTAAGAGAGACGAAAACAGGGTATATTGCGACGAAATTGCTATACAATTTTTCATGATTTGCATAGCAATTTTGTTGCAATATTTCTAGGAGGTCATCGCTCTTGCGACGACAACAAATTATTTAAAAAATAAAATAAAATTTGATTTTTGAGCCAATTATACAAGGTGCTATGATTGCACACTAAGAAGGTCATCCAAGTGAAGTTGTTGCATTTATAGAGTGTTGGTAAGCATGTGAAACATAAGAAAATTGTTTCCATGCTAGGAACCAATTGGTCCTAGTAGAAGGAGGTCATTCACACATCCTCTTTTGGAATTGCTACATGATAGCATAGCTAGGAACTAGAGATAAATCCATGGCAAGAACTCGAGCTAGTAACGAAATCCAACATTCTTAGTTAGATCCATGTTCAAGAGAAACATAAACATGGCACATTGTTCTAGATTGGTCCTCTAATATTTTGGAGAACAAAAAGCCTCTCAATGGGGAGGCCTGATTTGAAATGGATCTAAATACAGGAATGATTGTAAGAATCAATACCTACAAGTGTAATTTAAAAATTAATGAAGGTTATATAATAAAGGACAATGCAATTTTTATAAATTAAATGAGACAAAGAAAAAAAAGTAAAACAAAATAAAATAGAAAAATGAAAATAGGAGGAAAAAAGAGAGAGAGCAATGGGAACTAAAAGGTCGGTCTCTTGGCCTTCCCATTACCCCCAACATCTCCTATTTTTCCTTTTGACACGACTCTCAAAGGGTATTTTTTTACAAAAAGGAGAGTATGCACAAAGATCCATGAGTTACATTGTAACCAAAGATTCTCAAAATGAGAATTGAGTAACCATTGAAATTTGTTTTTCCCATTTGGGTTGTTTCTAGAGTAAACATTATGTCATTGTGCGACATCTCATTTATGTTAAATTAATGGAATATAATTTGGATTGGAGTTTAATTAAAATAATAACCAGTGTCCTATACAAAAGTTACTGAAGATGAGATACTAACATGCTATGTCTCATATGCAATATCTAGAAATGATGGAGGAAATAGTGAGGGAAATGGATCCACTTGCTGAGATCCATTTGACATATTAGTAGTATGTGGTTTTAGTGTGGGATGCAGGAGGAAATAATGTTACCCTTATGGATCCCTTTGGAATATTAGTAGATGACCCCTTTGGCATATTAGTAGTATATGGTTTGAGAAAATTTGGTGGTAGTGAGAACTCTTGAGTAGAATCAAGCTTGCCTTGATTGTTATGTGGGACTTCATATTTCAAAGTGCAATTTTGGGAGCTGGTGATTGGCATTGTTACCAGGGAAAAAAGTTTGATTCCATGGATTCAATAGATTTGGTATAACATGGTGTTGGGAAGTCGTATTTCTTTGAATCATTAGTTTCCAGTTGCTTGTATTGAGGGTGAGAGAAAGAAATGGTATGGAAGGCATTTTAAGGTCTCACATGATAACTCCAATTATGGAGCACATCCCTTTGATTGTTATGGATACATTTTCTCTAGTCTAGGAGGATCAAGATCTTGACTACTATAGTTTTGTGCAACACAAAAGAGATATTGATGGGGGTGGTGAGCATAATCTTTAAGGATTGAAATAATATAATTGGATAGAAACCTAAGAAGGGGAGTCTTTGTAAAATCATTGTCAATGGACAATTATATGAGGATCCTCTATATGACATTTACTACCATGATTATGAAGAAAAACATCATAATTTGATATTTTTCTTGGAGATGAATTTTAACATTGTGTTATGGGTATGGGAGGTCATCCTAATCACATCTAATGCATATCGTGGGGCTTCATAAACCATAATAATTGTTCTGATAGTGGGGTCCTTTCCTAATATTTCCATTGAAGGTTTAGTTACAAGTTTTGCACTATATTCATGGTGGTTTTTGTTGCTACTCGGTTCTCCTCTTTTTGTATGGAAATGCCTAGAATTTCCAAGTGGAGGCATGGCGTTAGTTGGAGAAGATGATGACATCTCATGCTCTCTTTTATTATCCACAAAAATTGCATTATTTTCTTACTTATTGTAGCTTAGGTGACATGCTATCACAACTCTCTCATTGTAGTTTATTTTTTTGACCACATCAATGGTCTTGGGTTCCCTTTATCTTGGTATTGGTTCATAGGCCTAAGGTGTTGGATCAAATCATTTACATTAATCTCTAAGCATGATACTAGGGTTTTAGGTCGCTTCTTGTGATTTTTTTGTTTTGTTTTGAGGGTGTACTTATCCCACAGGCTGTTAAGAACCAAATATCAATATAGCAAAGAAAAACCTCAGAAAAAGTACTCAATGCCTTGAAAAAGATATAATTTCAGATAATAAGCCTCTTCGAGGGGGAAACCTCCCTTTACCCCACTTAAATGTTCAAGTACAAGACGATTCAAAATGAAAATGTCTCCTTGGTATATATAGGAGACTAGGAGGTATAATTACAACTAATGGCCTAAAGCCGACA
>SNQJ01S0000930.1:598136-637968 GCA_010110895.2 Picea sitchensis
AATGAAAATGTCTCCTTGGTATATATAGGAGACTAGGAGGTATAATTACAACTAATGGCCTAAATCCGACATAAATAAAATAACATTACTAATATAATATGCCCCAATTAAGGGGTAATGAGCCAATATTAGGGCTTACCACAGGCCTTATTGAATATATGTGGGGGATAAACTGGGTCTTTTCTCATAGATACATTGTTCCCTTGCACATCAATGAAGTTTTTTTAAAGGGGAAAATTAGTTGACATATGGTCAAAACTCTCTCATTGTCCTTTATTTTGTTTTCTTCATTGATGGTGTTGGGTTCCCTCTATTTTAGTAGTGGTTTGTAAGATGTGTGGAAAAACCTTGGGAATTTACAATAATGAATGGGATACTAATGATCCCAATATTGAAATATAAACTGGATAATGTGAACATGTTCATGGCATGTTTCAAGATAAAAATGGTGTGGCATGTGATGCTCTACAACTTCATGATAGCATTGATCTCTCTTTGTCTTCAACTATAGTACAAAATTAAGGATATATTTCATCTAACACTAACCATGGGTTCAATGATAATCAAATTATTGGTGATAAATCAAAGTGAAAGGAAATTATCCTTCATATATGCTTAATGAGGTTATGTGAATCAAGTATGATATTGAAGAACATGAGTGGCAAGTAATCGGGGCCATAACATTGGTTTCTCTCATCAATGACAAAATTATGAAATTTGTCCATGAGGAATCAACAAAGGAGGTTGAAATAATAGGTTTACATAGGAAACTATAAGAAAAATATGATGGTGACCTAAATAAAAATGCAACACTAGGTTTTGAGAAAAAAAATTATAATAAAGAAGGAGCCGTTAAAGATTTTAGTCCTTTGTATTACACTAGAATTCCAAGGTACCCAAATTCATGTCTATATATATGTATATGGATGAACCTCAACCTAAGATTTCGAGGTCAAATCGTTACATCTATATTTGAACATGTGAAACAAAAGACGTGAAGAAACAATCCTTAATGTTGTTGAAGAAACAAAAGAAATTTCATGGAACTAAAAACATTAAATTGTTGCCAAAATTGTGCCCTCTAATCGACAAAGCGAATATTGGAATTTATGTCAACATTATAAAAATGAGTGTTTGTATCATGAACCTCTATATGGATTATAAAATGTAAAGACGTAATGAAAAGAAGGGTAATGCTATGAAAAAATATTATAAAATGTTTGACATCGCCATTTCCAACCCCTCATGTTTAATCCTTAATGTTGTAGAAGAAACAAAAGAAATTTCATGGAACTAAAAACATTAAATTGTTGCCAAAATTGTGCCCTCTAATAGACAAAATGAAGATTTGAATTTATGTCAACATTAGAACAATGAGTGTTTATATCATGAACCTTTATGTGGATTAACATGACCATGAGAAGATTAAAGTAGGAAAATATGAAGAAAGTTTTGAAACCTTGAATAACCCTCCACATATTGTAGACATGAAGATTGAGATGATGCACATGTGTGAAAGATAAATGTTTTAAATCACCATTTCAAACCCCTCATGTTCAATTCTTAATGTTGTTTAAGAAAAAAAAAGAAATTTCATGGAACTAAAAACATTAAATTGTTGCCAAAATTGTGCCCTCTAATCGACAAAGTGAAGATTGGAATTGATGTCAACATTATAACAATGAGTGTTTATATCATGAACCTCTATATGGATTAACATGACCATGAGAGGATTAGAGTAGGAAAATATTAAGAAAGTCTTGAAACCTTTAATAACCCTCCACATATTGTAGACATGAAGATTGAGATGATGCACATTGTAACAATGAAGTTTCATATCTTAGCAAGACCTTTACAATGGTACAAATATGATACAAAACAAATTTTGGGTTCATAAGTTATGGTGAAAATATTAAAATATGTGTTTCACAAGTTGCAAAAAGATTCATGTTTCATGTCACACAAAGTTCAAATTTTACATATCACACGCCGCACCATGTTCAATTTTTTAATGTCACATGTCAGACCAAGTTCGAAGTTAACAAGTCAGACCAAGTTTAAAGTTTAGGTGCATGGAACAGATGCTTTTTTCATGTTGCATATCACATGTCGCAACATTTTCAAAGATTGATGTCGCATGTCGCAAGATTTTAAAAAATGCATGTCACAAGTTGTAATATTTTTTAAGTTCTTTTTACAGCTTAAAAAAACTTATTATTGCATCTTCCCAAAAATTTATTTTTGCATGTTGCACCAAGTTTAAAGTTTTCACATTGCTTGGAAAAGATGCTTGCCACATGTCACATGTCACAAGAATTTCAAAGTTGCATATATCATGTCACAAGATTTTGGAAGTTGCATATTGCATATTCAAGTTCTATTTGTTGCCTAGACTCCATAGTCCAAGCATAAGGCACTAGGTCTTGCTTGGATTCTCGTGTTATATCTTAAAATACAAAGAGATTGCCATTCTTAAAAGACAAAGAGATACAAGTTTGTAACTCTTGAAACCCACAAACAAACAAGCATGTAAAATTTAAATCCAAACTTGAACAATTCAATCTCTTAAATTTCACGTTTACCAATGCCTTCAAATCTATAGGATGATATCCATGGAGCCACAAATAGATGCATAAATTGTATTTCAAGGCCAATAGAACCAATAGAACCAAGGAGTATTGAATCAATAAATACCAAGTCTTATAAGAGAAGATGAAATTATCATTAAGTGTATAACAAAATTACATTCACAGATATATACAAGCCATAGAAATAGCCTTGTGTATATTATCAGATGAAAAAGTATCCATAATGTCAATAAATTATATGCATCATTACATGTTCAGCTATATAATGTACATCTAACTGTCTTATAAAATTATTACACATCATGAATTTCTTTTAGTCTTCTTTTGTGCTTTCTAGGTCTTAAGTAATTCATACATTTCCATGTCTTCGTTTGCTGGGTGTTCTTCAGCAGCTGATGTTG
The DNA here is from genome assembly GCA_010110895.2 of Picea sitchensis. Lineage (NCBI taxonomy): Eukaryota > Viridiplantae > Streptophyta > Pinopsida > Pinales > Pinaceae > Picea > Picea sitchensis. The sequence goes on from SNQJ01S0000930.1 coordinate 601,126, forward strand.
TTTCAGTCATTTCACGCTGAGTACACACGGTCTCGTACCCACAGTGTGGATGCTCCTGTGAGGGGCCATCACCTACAAAAACCAAAAATATTAAATTTAAATGGCCAATTTTTCAATATCATTGAAGTAGTTCATTAATATTAAAAAAAAACTCTGCAATGTAATTATTTACCTGGTCCTCTAGTCGACACCATTGGAATGGTTGTCAGCCTGTTCAACTGATATTCAAGTCGAGGAGGATCAACTATGACATTATCTGCCATTGAAACGTCAAAATTTATAAGTATAGAATTATTAAGTATATGATTAATATACAACCATTTTACCGTCGTGGGCCTTAGTCACAGGAACATCTTGGGGTTGCACCTCACTAGGATGGGGTTGTTGGGAGAACCATGATATTTTGGCTGTGGTGCACTATCAATGCTCTATTGTCCAGTACTAATGGTTTCGTTGATAGTGTTTCTCCCCTGATTAAAACAAAGTAAGACATTAAATTATGGACGATATCAAACATTTACGTATTTTATAAGTAATGAAAGGTTAATGTGGACTGATTTTTATTTACCTTATCCCGCAAACTGGACCTTGGGGTCTTCCCCATGATTTTCCTACGATCAACCACAACTTTATAACCATACTTGTAACAAAGTTGGAGGTCTTCCTCAGTGGTTTCAGTTCCGAATTCGTCTCCCTGCATTGCATAAGGGTATGGTTTTTTAATGTTTTGGTTGTAATTACCTGCAAGTTGTAAGGCAATACAAATAATATTATTAAGATGTTTGGGTACTTATGATTCGTGATTGTAACCTCGAGTAGCCGCCCTGGCTTAGCTTGTGCTGGCCATGTTTGGCAATCCTTGCTTTGGTTTCCTTCAGAGTGTCAGGCAACCTATCATCAAAATTTTCAAGTATGTTATATATAGCCACACTTTTATTTAGATCTAAAGAAAAATAAAGTTGGTATTGAAATCAAAATATTGTAATTTACCTTGGTGTACCGGTTATTTTTTCTCTTGATTTTTTCAAAATCTTCTCTTTTGCATCATCAATGATTTCCTTCCACTCCCTCTCTGGAATTGATGGAGGATGCTCATACCTAGGATTTCCTGCCAAGATTTGTCTATAAACATCCCGCGTATATTTTAAATATTCGCTCGCTACAGAGGTGATCGCTTTTTTATTGAACGTGTCTACTCCAAATAGGCCTTCAAGATAATCCATAAGTTCATTTTTGAGTTTGAAATTCTGGCAATTCCACCTCATGCGTAAGGTTTCCCCAAAAATCAACAAGGCCTTTCTCTCTAGGTGCCTATAAAAATGGTCATTTCCTACACACAAAAAGATATGATCATTAATTTAAAATTAATAATCTAGATGATTTGTGTATGAGATGNGTACTAATGGTTTCGTTGATAGTGTTTCTCCCCTGATTAAAACAAAGTAAGACATTAAATTATGGACGATATCAAACATTTACGTATTTTATAAGTAATGAAAGGTTAATGTGGACTGATTTTTATTTACCTTATCCCGCAAACTGGACCTTGGGGTCTTCCCCATGATTTTCCTACGATCAACCACAACTTTATAACCATACTTGTAACAAAGTTGGAGGTCTTCCTCAGTGGTTTCAGTTCCGAATTCGTCTCCCTGCATTGCATAAGGGTATGGTTTTTTAATGTTTTGGTTGTAATTACCTGCAAGTTGTAAGGCAATACAAATAATATTATTAAGATGTTTGGGTACTTATGATTCGTGATTGTAACCTCGAGTAGCCGCCCTGGCTTAGCTTGTGCTGGCCATGTTTGGCAATCCTTGCTTTGGTTTCCTTCAGAGTGTCAGGCAACCTATCATCAAAATTTTCAAGTATGTTATATATAGCCACACTTTTATTTAGATCTAAAGAAAAATAAAGTTGGTATTGAAATCAAAATATTGTAATTTACCTTGGTGTACCGGTTATTTTTTCTCTTGATTTTTTCAAAATCTTCTCTTTTGCATCATCAATGATTTCCTTCCACTCCCTCTCTGGAATTGATGGAGGATGCTCATACCTAGGATTTCCTGCCAAGATTTGTCTATAAACATCCCGCGTATATTTTAAATATTCGCTCGCTACAGAGGTGATCGCTTTTTTATTGAACGTGTCTACTCCAAATAGGCCTTCAAGATAATCCATAAGTTCATTTTTGAGTTTGAAATTCTGGCAATTCCACCTCATGCGTAAGGTTTCCCCAAAAATCAACAAGGCCTTTCTCTCTAGGTGCCTATAAAAATGGTCATTTCCTACACACAAAAAGATATGATCATTAATTTAAAATTAATAATCTAGATGATTTGTGTATGAGATGGACAACATTAAACGATTAAAATATGAATTAAAACTACCTGGGAGTCTTGATTGTTTTAATGGAATTCCATTATCATTGACCAAAAATGTGCACAGAAGGGTCCCTGTTCTTGTCACGCGTCTAGCTCCAGGAAATGAAACCATGTCAACCACATCACCAACCTCATCTTTGCCACCATCTCTAGACTCTGACCGATGTGTGGATGTCTGGCGGTGCGTGTCATGGATCCTATCTAAATTAGGTGTGGAAGATGGAGAAGTAAATAGTACTCTAGCAGATGTATGGCTGCCCGCATAAGGACTCTGTAGCGTCTCTGTAGCACCACTACTACCAACACCAGGCTGAACATGCTCCAAAAATCTCTTTATAGAAAAGAAAATGTTTTTTCGTGAGACAATGTAAAAGTTAAAGAACAAAGTTTCATAATTGAACATATGAGTACATTAGAAAAAAACACTTTAAATTATGGTTATTACCTTATATGTGTTAAGTTGTGACATAAGGAGATTAATGTTTGCTAGGATGTCGAGAGTTTGATCTGGACGATCTAATAAGATAGCAATTTTCTTGTTCTCTTTAATGATCTTTTTTTTTGTTAAGACCATCGGATCAGGGGATGAATACAAGCCCTCCTCATCGGAAAAATCATGATCAAAATGGCCTGTGAACTACATACAATTTCAACAAAAACAATGTTATTTCAATAAAAGTATATAAGCAAATAATAAAATTCACGTAAAATGAAAGTGGAAATTGATAATCATTTACATGTTCTGCGGTTGGCCCTTTTCCACGATCATCCTGCCACATTATAATATAATTAGAACCCCCAAATATTTAAAAAATTGTTAACGATAACCAAAAAACTGATTGCCCAATGCCACCCACATAAAATCAACCTCAACGATCAAGCTCCCACATTATTATAAAATTGGGACGGTACTGAAATATTTAAAACAATGTTAAAGATAATAAAAAAATATAATGCAATAAGTATAAGTTTCTTAAAGAGGTGTTACATAAGTACCCAGACACTATTAGTCGATGTTTCTATTCGATTCAAATGGTAATCCACCAATAACTCTTCCCCAGGAGCTATCTTTTTTATTGTGCACAGGTCTACCTGATTCTCTTCACGTCCCTCATATATGCAATTCGGTTGCTTGTTTGTTGTCACAGGTCATTTGTTGTTTATAAACCCCACGATATTGTTGGAATCTTTAGGCCTTCCATCACTATAGATAGTCTCTCCCTTATTTTTATCCTTGTTTATTAGTTGTATATAATTTGCGGCAAGTGCATATCTCTGCATACTTCACCTATACCGGACCAACCTCATACAATCGTTATAATTGTAACACGGTCTGACATAGTCCATCAATTCAGTTACTATATTGTATTTTACAATTATTCCATCCATGCAAAATAGCCCCAGGCCATGCAAGGAGGATGGTGCAATGTGATATGTCCTATTGCTGACAATGAAGTCAACATCTATAGGAGGTAGTTCCTTAGGTACCCATTGTTTCAACAAATGCTTATGCCTGAGTGGCACCTCTATGTATCATATGCTCTCATTATCATAAGAGCATGATCTTCCTTTGGCAAGAAACAATTCCATGCATCTACAAAATTTTCTTCTGACTTTTTCACCTCTGGTCCTTGTTTGCTTATCATATCTACTAGATGCAGTTTCATTTCCCTCTATTTGTCCTAAGCTTTCCTCACTCGACGAAGAAACATCTAATAGGTACCTGTTTGGTTGTACCTTCAGTTGCATGTGCACGTGTTGTTAGTGAGTATTCCATCATCATCCTAGTTCCAATTTATGAACTTTTTTTTCTATATTCAAAGTTCTAAATAAAAAATTTATATCTTTAGTATTGGATGCACAATTAGACTAGGGTGCAATTACCAATATTAGTAGGGGCACTCATGCATGCAGTGGATTCCCAACTTAGTGAAGCGTGTGAATCTCTAGGTGGGTGCACCTTAATTCGACTCACTTATCCATGCAAGTAATATGTGCTATGGTTAGATTTCACACTACGGAATAGTGGTCAACCACCTAATGTAATGTTATATCCCTCTTGATTTTGGACATATTAAGGAAATATTAATGTGATAACAATAAGGACATGATAATTTTATCATATGGATCTAAGAAAAAAATAGTAATAAGGTTGTTGTTTGTTGGATTTGTGCATATTACAATTATTATAAGAAATGTCCATTGAAGATGAGGGGCAATGCTATGGAGTAATAAATCCAACCATCAGTTGGTGTGTTGCAAATCTTGGGTGCTTTAGTTGGAAATATGTCTAAGGCTAGCCAAGAGTAGAACTATACACATATTAGTTTTGTTCAAGAAAAAAGTAGAACTATACAAATATTAGTTTTGTTCAAGCCAAGAGTAGAACTATAAAAATATTAGTTTTGTTCAATCGAAGTTGAAGAATAAGTTAGTTATGGTGATGGTTAACAATAGTGCAACCCACATTTTTATGTAGGAAGTAGTGGTTGTCAAACTCAATGTGCATTTTAAATTAGTGCAGTCTTTTTTCAAGGCAGTAAGATATAGTAGTTAGTTTTTATGCCTTGAGGAGGAATTGGCCAAGAGTCCCTGAAATGGTTTGGGATGCGACTTGCAACTGGGCATAAAATGAAAACCAAGACTCGGATTGAGGAACCATCGACTTCTATGGATTACTGGGATATGATTTCATCTATACCACCCCTCACTCCCGGGTGCCATGCCTCAGAAGTTGCTTTACACATTGATTTCGAGAACTAGTGTTTTTCTCAGTTTGAAGCAATGCAGCATTTGGATTAAGGGGTCCAATTTACGAAACCATGCCTCAAGAGTGAATGGATAATTTGGTCACCTATTCCATTCCTAAACAAGCTTGCAGCATCTCACGGAACTCAAAAATGTTGCTCTGTTAGTCTTTTATGCCCTGAGGAGGAATTGGCCAAGAGTCCCCGAAATGGTTTTGGATGCGACTTGCAACTGGGCATAAAATGAAAACCGAGACTTATATTGAGGAACCTTCATCTCTGTTGGATTCCTAGCATAGGATTTTAGCTAGAGCACCCCTCACTCCCGGTTCTAACCCCTCAGAAGTTGTTTTTTTCATCGATTTTGATAACTAGTGCTTTGCTCAGTAAGAAGCAATGCAACATTTGGATTTAGGGGTCCAATTTACGAAACCATGACTCGGGAGAGGATGGACAATGTGGTCATCTAGTCCATTCCTAAACAAGCATGCAACATCTCATGGAACTCAAAAATGTTGCTCCATTAGGTTTTTATCCCTTAGTAGGAATTGGCCAAGAGTCCCCGAAATGGTTTGGGATGCGACTTGCAACTAGGAATAAAATGAAAACTGAGACTCAGATTGAGGAACCGTCGACTCCGATGGATTACTAGGATAGTATTTTAGCTAGAGAACCCCTCACTCCCGGGTGTCATGCCTCAGAAGTTGCTTTACTCATTTATTTCGAGAACTAGTGTTTTGCTCAGTTTGAAGCAAACCAACATTTGGATTAAGGGGTCCAATTTATGAAACAGTGCCTCGGGATCAGATGGAAAATGTCACCTATTCCATGCCTAAAAAATCTTGCAGCATCTCAAGAAACCCAAAAATTTTGCTCTGTTAGGTTTTTATGCCCTGAGGAGGAATTGGCCAAGAGTCCCCGAAATGGTTTGGGATGCGACTTGAAACTGGGCATATAACAAATATCAAGACTCGGATTAAGGAACCATAGACTCCGATGGATTACTAGGATAGTATTTCATCTAGAGCACCCCTCACTCCCGGGTTCCATGCCTCATAATTTGCTTTAATCATTGATTTTGAGAACTAGTGTTTTGCTCAGTTTCAAGCAATGCAACATTTGGATTCAGGGGTCCAATTTACGAAACCATTCCTTGGGAGAGGATGGATAATTTGGTCACCTAGTCCATGCCTAAACAAGCTTGCAACATTTCATGGAACTCAAAAATGTTTCTCCATTAGTCTTTTATGCCCCGAGGGGGAATTGGTCAAGAGTCCCCGAAATGGTTTGGGATGCGACTTGCAGCTGGGAATAAAATAAAAAAAGAGACTTGGATTGAGGAACCGTCATCTCTGTTGGATTCCTAGCATAGGATGTTAGTTGGATCACCCCTCACTCCTGGTTCCAACCCCTCGAAAGTTGTTTTTTTCATAGATTTCGATAACTAGTGCTTTGTTGAGTAAGAAGCAATGCAACATTTGGATTTAGGGGTCCAATTTACAAAATCATGCCTCGGGAGCGGATGGACAATGTATTCACCTATTCCATGCCTAAAGAAGCATGCAACATCTCATGGAACTCAAAAATGATGCTCTATTAGGCTTTTATGCTCTGAGGAGGAATTGCCAAGAGTCCTCGAAATGGTTTGGGATGCGACTTGCAACTGGGCATAAAATGAAAACCAAGACTCAGATTGAGGAACCGTCATCTCTGTTAGATTCTTGGCATAGGATTTTAGCTATATCACCCCTCACTCCCGGTTCCAACCCCTCAGAAGTTGTTTTTTCATCGATTTCGATAACTAGTGCTTTTCTCAGTAAGAAGCAATGCAACATTTGGATTTAGGGGTCCAATTTATGAAACCATGCCTTGGGAGAAGATGGAGAATGTGGTCACCTAGTCCATGCCTAAAAAAGCATATAATATCTCATGGAACTAAAAAATGTTGCTCAGTTAGGTTTTTATGCCATGAGGAGGAATTGGCCAAGAGTCCCTGAAATGGTTTGGGATGTGACTTGCAACTGGGCATATAGCGAATATCGAGACTCGGATTAAGAAACCATCGAATCCGATGGATTAATGGGATAGGATTTCATCTAAAGCACACCTCACTCCCGGGTCCCATGCCTCAGAATTTGCAGTACTCAAAAGTTTCAAGAACTAGTGTTTTGCTCAATTTGAAGCAATGCAACATTTGGATTAAAGGATCCAATTTATGAAACCGTGCCTTGGGAGAAGATGGAAAATGTGGTCACATTGTCCATGCCTAAACAAGCTTTCAACATCTCACGGAACTAAAAAATGTTGCTCCGTTAGGTTTGTATGCCCTGAGAAGGAATTAGCCAAGAGTCCCTGAAATGGTTTGGAATGCGACTTGCAAGTGGGCATAAAAAAAAACAAGACTCATATTGAAGAACCATCGACTTCAATGGATTATTGGAATATCATTTCAGCTAGCCCACCCCTCACTCCCAAGTGACATTCCTCGGAAGTTTCTTTACTAATTTATTTTGAAAACTAGTGTTTTGCTCAGTTTGAAGCAATGCAACATTTGGATTAAGGGAGTCAATTTATGAAATTGTCCCTCATAAGTGGATGGATAATTTGGTCACCTATTCCATGCCTAAACAAGCTTACATCATCTCACAGAACTCAAAAATGTTTCTTTGTTAGTCTTTTGTGCCCTAAGGGGGAATTGGCCAAGAGTCCCCGAAATGGTTTGGGATGCGACTTGCAACTGGGTATAAAACAAAAACCGAGACTCAAATTGACGGAAAAACCACTACGGAGATTCTGTGTAGTATAGTAGTTAGTTGACAGAGACATGTAGAATTTATGAGGATGTTGTTGGGGCAACATTGAACATAAGTGGGGGAGGATGTCATAATCCATGCACCTACTAATCATTGTCAGAATCCATGCACCTACTAATCCTAGAGACAAAGATAGTGAGTGGAGCAACCACTTGAAATAAATAAGGAAAGATATATGTTCCATCAAAAGGGGGATATGTTGAAGAGGTCGGGATAGGGTCAGATCAAGGGAAAAAACTATTGATCTAAGTGGAGGGGTTTCCCTCTTTCCTGGAAGAGAGGTGAGTTTCAAGCTAAGAGGGAGGTTTAGTGAGTTGAATGTGAGAACCTCACAATATATCAAGGCCTTGCGAGAACTCTATCTCAACACCTTGGAGGTAAAACGAATGGTTGTATATTCCCACCTTTGCCTCCCATACTTGGATGAGTACGTGGTAATATATCATGGATGCAAGAGGGTGGAATGTTGAACATGTTCGTGATTGGATTCTAGTTTCCCTAAATGTTATTTTTGAGGCTGCATGTATTCCTGTCCAAGAGGTTGGGAGAATGTTGGGAGAAAGAAGAGGAACCTCACTTATTTTCTAGAAAAGGGACACAACACTCCCTATTGTATGGGAAGGCTAGTATAAGAAGTAGCATTTACCAAATAGAGGGGGGGGGGAAGTAGTATTTGACCACTTCGAGAATGGGATCATCCTTTTTAAGCAGGACAAGGACTAAAATATCTTCAAGGGAATTTTATATATTTCCATCAAGGACATGGACAATTCTAATGTAGACAATTTTGCATGGAGGCATTTCTCCCAGACCTCTTCATGAAAGATTGTGAATCTATGGTGCATGTACAAATATGTGAGATGTGGGTTTATGATAATATTTTGAATTTTCCAATAACATTTTCCATTGACCTTGTGTAAACCATTCCATTTGGTGTTTGTTGCACTAAGTGTAAAGAACAATGTTGGATAATTATAAGACGTAAGTTAGGTATGAGTCATTTGTTACCTCTTTATTCCCTTTTATTTTAATGGTATCCATATTTTGTATTGATCAAATGAGGAATTAACCCGGAAATGATGCCATTAGACACAACTCAATCCTAAGGCCAACTAAGGAGAAAAAACAACACACGCTAATTAATCTAGGAGTCAAGAATGCAAACAAACCTTCTTACAAAGAACTGCTAGTTGGTGATAGAATCCAACATCGCATAATCGATACGCGAAGGGTGTTGATACTGAGAGGGGGTTGAATCAGTATCAAGTACAATTTAAAACCTTTTTCAACTTATACTTAAACCATTCAATTATATCCAATGAGAAATGAACAATAGTATAAGAGTTACACAAAGAGAAATGAACAATAGTATAAGAGTTACACAAATACACCACACACACCACATGCACAATATATGAGAAATAATCAATAGTTATTGTTCAAGCGTAGTAATGACTTCCAAAGGTAGCTACAACTTCCAAATGTAAAGGGAGGGATAAATCTCCAAGAGGAAGATACAATCCTCCAATATCAAGAGAGATTTGAACTCTCCATCCTTTCCCCTTCCTTCCACCCAAGAATATACGAGAGATAATAAAACTTCACATTAAATCATCACTATCAACCAACCATCACATAGAACCTGATAATGCTTCCTGAGACTTCTTAAATTTATACAAGTATTCAATTATTGGAATACCCTGATCCTATAGATAATATTATTCAATTTATTCTCTGAAACTTCTCCAAGTTTCACTCCTTGAATCCTCCCTAAAAAATAAATATAGAGAGAATGGTAGACCTTGTTCAATTATGGTTTATTCAGGAGATCAAACTTGTACAGAATTCCTTGCGCTCAATATGTAACATCCAATTATGAAACTTGCACAAAAGAAACTACATTCCATACTCTTTCCAATGCAATTTTCCCCACATCATTTGGATTCTCTATGAAGAAGTTATGACTGTTTTACCCAGAACACATGTTTATTGACTAGCTTCAGGACTGGTAACAAACCCTATCTTCCATAGAGTGAATCTCCATAATTATAGCGAATCAAGAGCTTAACTTTTTACCACAAGTACCTTGATATGTCTTCTCAATACCATAGCAATTTCACCATCTGAATCGTTCTAGAAAAACATTTATAGCAAAAATGGTAAGATGACTTGAAAATAACATACCTTAGAACACATCACCAAAATACTTCATACTCCCTTGAAATCCGTCCTCCTTTACTTCTGATTTACTCTGAAATTCAACTTGTGTATCAAATTATGTATAGTGATATTTATGTATACCATTTATTTCACTTTATTTTAACATTAGGGCCGACCTGACACTTTCTTATTTTGTAATTATTTTCTTTAATTATCTTTGGGGCCTACATGTACTTCCTTCTTCAATTCACTTTGTCATCTTCAAAAATTCATTTCTCCTCAACCATAAGGTTCCACATGACATGACACATACCACTGGAAACAACATGATGTATACTATCCACCCATGGGTGTTGTATCTGCATGTGCATTTTCCTTCATGTCCAAATACCTTAATCAATCTTGCAGTCCAAAACCCATGACTAGGGTTGACATCAATGACAACAACCAATCTTCCAACAAAGGGGATGAGTTTCGGTGGGTGGGAAAGTTACGTTGACAACCTTCTTAATGAACTAATGCCTTGGTGCAAGTTACCTCACTGATAAGTGGCCAACCCTCCAAGGAATCTGAGTGAGTCTATCCAACGTCGATCCTAGGTACAACACCACCTTCCTTGTGCTGTCACCTTGTGTAGGAAGTCTAAAATATTATGGCCTCTATGATACCAACTACTATACAAAAGTAGATGGGGGATAGTAGACAGTCGACACCAAGACCAACAAAGTAGGGTTGATTAATCTGAGGGCCCCAATGTGACCTCGTGATTGACCCTTGTTTTATAAGGGCTTCCCAAAGTCAGTGATATAGAAATTGCATTTCACTCCCTAACTCAAGGATTTATGTTTGTTTAGTAGATTTGGAAAGTTATTCTCACAATCCTATTCCAAATCTCTACACCTAAGCTAAGATGGGTTTGAAGAGCCCTAGAAAAGTTGCTAGATAAATTTTAATTAACGCTTGATTTTAGGTTGTTGTTACTCAAAGGAGTGGTCATGAAACTAATTCCATTTTGACTCGACTCTTTAATCCATGCAAGAGGAAAATGAAATGCAAGAATTTCAACTTTGATGAAAACTAGCTATGGGAAGGAGTAAGAGGTTTTAAGAAAAGAAATAATTTCCTTATAGATTACTATGTGTGTAGTACTGCTAATGACAAAAATTATGAGCTAATTATCCGGATAAATGGAAGAAAAATGACCCAAATTTTAAAAATACCATGAAAATGTAATAGTTCACTTAGTACACCTATACAACATTGAATCAAAAGTCATCATTTCTAACATAGTAAACTTTTATGATTATAGATACCACCATACACATCTTGAATGCTCATAAGGATCACAGGGGCTTCACCTTGTTGACCAATATATTATCACATAATTCATTCATAAATGGGGGTTTTTAATTATGAACCCACATGTTGTGAATATATGTTGTGTGTAAAACATTGAAAATAACAATGTAATAAAGAAAAAAATATACAAATCCTTGTTTCATAAGAGGAATGTCACATAAGGATTTCAAATTTTTGTGAGAGCACAACATTCAAGAAAAGGTGAAAGAGAGAGGAGACAGGAGGTGAGAGGATACCACACTAGGGTTGAACTAGTGAAAGAAAGAGAGGTGAGAGGATACCACACTAGGGTTGAACTAGTGAAAGAAAGAGAGGTGAGAGGAAACAACTATTATGAGGGAGGGTGAAATTTGGAAATGCTAGCCTACAACTAGTGAGGGCATTAGAGGTGGAATTATCATGAGGTGACATGAATGAAGACATGAAGTGATGATGTTAAAAGGAACCATCAAAGGAATTGATTATGGTGAGGTGATATTATCAATATTTTGAAAAGGAACCATTGAAGGCACTAATATTAATTGTAAGGTCACATTAGTGAGGGCATGTGCCATTGATTCTAGATGAAAGGCATCGTTGAAGGAATGAGGTGAATATGTTATCATGGGGATGGAAAAGGAACCATCATTTTCTTACGGATATGGTGAACATAGGTGTAGTGCATAGCTTCACCATCTTCACTTCTTCAAAAACATGTTGTTGCACCTTGGTCTAGATTATGAAACCTTGTTTCCTCAAATTCCCTCTTAATATTTGGTTAGGTTATCTAGTCAAGTGTGAGAATCTTGGAATAAATAATCTATAGAAATTAACCAATGCAAAAAATAATGAAGTTTTGTGATATTATTTAGCTCACAATTCATATATGTGTGCATTCGTCTTTAGGAAATGTAGTGGATATGTGTGGACTTGTTTAGACCTCGGTCTTCATAAATTCTAATGACTTAGTCTTCCATAACTTCCAATGACTTAGTCTTCCATAACTTATGGCCTTGTGTTCTTTAGTAAGCTCAATATAAAGTTATGGCATAAGTTGGCATTGGCGTTATGGCATAAGTTGCATAGTTGCATAATTTGCATAAGTAAGTTCAATATCAAGTTGTTCGTTGCATAGTTGCATAGAGAACTTCATAAAATCACCATCAAGGAGAAGTTCCCTATTCCATTCATTGATGAGATATTAGATGAAATGGTGTTGTGTTCCTTAGTAAGCTCAATATCAAATTAGAATATCATCAAAGTCTTGTTGCATAAGTTGCATAGTTGCATAAAGTTGCATAAAATTGCATAGTTCCATAAGTTGCATAAGTTGTATAATTTTCATAAGTAAGCTCAATATCAAGTTTATCACGTTGCATAGTTGCATAGTTGCATGTTCTAGGGACCTATTTGTTTCTAGGTTATCCTCTCCCATTTAGTGATTTAAATGGATATGACGATGGATTAGGTTCCTTGGGTAATTGTAGGATTGTAAATACTTGGAGGTTGATGAGGGGGACACAATCCCCATTTTATCTCATGAAATGTTGGTGAAGGGCATCCTTGAAATTCAACCTTCTTGAACCATATGTTAGTGGTGCCTTAGGCGTGCATGAAATCATCAAAATCATATCTAAAATAGGATACAACACCCACTCAATCATCCAAATAATTTAATAATCAATACATTACACAAAACCCAACACAAGTATATTAATCATGGTCAATAGAGCTCTCATAGAGTACAAAGATGATCAAAATATCTTAAAAATGGGACTCATGATACTACAATTGGGAGGCTCGCCATCACCTCCCAAATTTATTTTTTTCACACCCTTGTGAAAACAAAAATGATGATGTAGCTACTACTACTTCCTCTCTTACTAATTAACTCCTGCTAATCTCTACAATCTTTCTTCAAATCATATGCCACAAATTGGCTAGTGTCACCATTTCCATGGTACCTAGAATCTTTCTACACCTTTTTCCAGTCTTCCCTTTCCTTATCTTCATCCAATAATACTATTGTTGTAGTGTACAAAAGGAGAGGGGGGTTGAACCTAAGCTATATCTAATTGACATTGACCCTCCTCAATGAATTCTTGCACAATTGGTCCCTAAACATGGAGGTCTGCAAGTTACTAGGGAAATGAGGATCAACCCTCTTAAGGTCATGTGAGAATGAATTCCACCTTGTATAGTGGGAATAGGGATCATATTTATGTTTGATCCAAGAAAGAAACATTGGATGGTTGCTAAAATAATATTATAGTATGTATAAGGAACCAACGTCTATGTCTTAGTCATCAAGATCAAGGTAATTATAGTTTTGACTTACATGGGTTTATCGATGAAGATTGGGTTGGAGATGTGGACAAGAAAATGTCCACAAGTGAAAATGTATTTGATTTGTTCCAATGATTAGTGAGGTTGATGAGTAAGAAACAAACCATCATTGCCTCTTATAGTTCAAAGGCACGCTATGTTGCTACAACAAAATTTATCAAAGATGCATTTTGGTTATTGAGATTATGAAACAATATTGCTATCAAATAGGCTAGTTTAGAAATCGAATGTGAGAAACAAAGCACCATTGTGATATCCAAAGCACCATTGAAATTTCAATTTTTAGAAATAGAGAAATATAGGGTCTGGATGGTATTATCCCAGGTTTCAATTTTTTGTGGTTTTGGAGTGCTAGGATATCAGTTCAAAATAAATTTGGGAACCACACAGAGCAATCAAACCCCCTCGGGAGGGAGAGAACCACACAGACTCTTAAACGAAATGAAAATACCACTTAATGAAATTCTCAACCATTTTTAGCATTTTTAGGAGCAATTACAGGATCAAAGCCATTACCTTTTTTAGAGTTTGGACGGATGGGGCTCCTCTGCCACCGTCGATGTCCAAATGGAAGTTGTGACCCAGCCCTGAATATCTCCACTCATGCATGAGTTTGGTTGGATAGGGCACATTTCGTTTCCTTTGTCAATATCTCCACTCCTACGCGTGGGATTTCGCTGGATATGGCTTCTCGTGTGCACCTAGGTGTAATATACCAAATATAAAATGTATGCAAAACAAAAATAAAATGCTAGAAATGGCAGAATAACAACAATATAACCAGAACATTCACCACAATAGCACTGAAATGATAAGAGAATAATAACAGAAATAACACTTTGAATCTGAAAGCAATGTTCATGGGCCTCTTCAAGGGGGCAACCTCTAGTTGAGAAGAGCTCTATTACAATAATATCCAAGCTAGGGTTCTCATACCCTCGACTCCTATTTATACTAAAAAGAAGCATCTAGAGGAAGATCCTTCTAGAAGAGGAAGCTTCTATTAGGTCTTCTTACATCTTCCTTATTCTATTTTATTGAAAGCCCTTATTAATATTGACCTTTATTACATATGAATATATTGTTCTACCTATGTGCGGGTTAGGACCCTAACATGTCCGCCCCCTTAAAAACAACCTTGTCCTCAAGGCTTGAGATGAGGAAATTGTTGCAGAATGGTAGTTGGTTCCCAAGTGGCATCTACTGGAGTTGTATCTTTCCACTGGATTAGCACTTCCTTGATGGTTCTCTGATGTAGGCGACGCTCACGTTGGTCCAAAACTGCTTCTGGCTGTAGCCAAATGGATCCTTCTTCAACTAACTCTGGAATGTTGGTTTTAATTTGGCACTTAGCGCTAATCACCTTCTTTAAGTATGAAACATGAAAAACAGGATGTAGCTTCAAATGGCTGGGCAAAGCTAACTGATAGGCTACTTGTCCCACATGCTTGAGAACGGTATAAGGACCATAAAATTTGGGCACTAGCTTTTGACAATTATCGGCCTTGAGGGAAGTTTTCTTGTAAGGTTGCAGTCGAAGAAACACCTGATCCCCTTTTGCAAATTGACGTTCAGAGCGACCTTGATCTTCTTGTTGCTTCATGCGATTTTGTGCCATGACCAAATTCTCTTTGAGGGTATGGAGAATAGCCTCTCGAGATGTAAGTGTTAGGTCAACCGCCTGGACCTTCAAGGCACCCGGTAAGTATGAGAGAACCTAAGGTGGCTTCTTTCCATATACCTCTTCAAAAGGAGTCATGCGTGTAGCTGTATGGTATGAAGTGTTGTACCACCATTCAGCTAGGGGTAACCATTGAGCCCACTGATTTTTCTTTTCAGAGGAAAAATACCTCAAATATGTTTCCAAACACTTTTTGACAACTTATGTTTGGCCATCAGTCTGGGGATGATAAGTTGTGCTAAGATGCAATTCGGTGCCTTGTATCTTGAACAATTCTTGCCAAAAATTGCTTGTGAAATTTGGGTCGCGATCAGAAACAATAGAGTGCGGCATGCCATGAAGCTTGAAGACCTGATCCATGAAAATTTGATCCACCATGGATGTTGTAAACGGGTGTTCAAGGGCGCAGAAATGAGCATACTTGGAAAAGTGATCAACAGCCACCATGACGACTGATTTATTTCCCTATTTGGGTAAGTCGGTAATAAAATCCATAGAGATATCCTTCCAAATAGCAGGTTGAATTGGGAGCGGTTGTAGTGTGCCCGGAGATTTGACTATTTCTCCCTTGTTGCGTTGACACACATCACATTCAGCGACAAAAGTACGAATGTCTTGTTTCATACCATCCCAGAAAAAGGAACGTTTGACCCTATCATAAGTTTTGATGAAACCGGAGTGCCCTGTTATGGCTGTAGCCTGAAGCTCAGAAAGTACCTTGGATTTAAGATTTGATTGTTTACTTAAATACAAACGACCTTTGTATCGAAGTTCATCATGGAGCCAAGAGTAACTTGGGGAAGATGGAGCATTGGAATGCAATTGTTGAATTAGTTGCGAACTTTTGGGATCTTGTAGCCATTCCTGGCAAACGGCTTGGAGCCAATCTGGTACAATGAATGAAAGATAAAAAAGGGATCCTTCATCTTCATGTTTGCGGGAAAGTGGATCCGCAACCACATTGTCTTTGCCTTTCTTGTAAATGATCTCATAATCATATCCAAAGAGCTTAGTCACCCATTTTTCTTGTTCTGGGGAGGAAATGTGTTGTTCCAGAAAATACTTGAGGCTTTGATGGTCAATCTTAATTTGGAAATGTTTCCCCAATAGATAAGGGTGCCACAGATCAACGACATGTAGAATAGCCAACATTTCCTTTTCATAGATGGATTTGCCCAGATTTATTTCAGATAGTTGCTTGCTGGTAAAGGCCAAAGGTCAACCCTCTTGCATAAGGACAACACCAATTCCTTTCCCTGATGCATCACATTCCAACACAAAGGTCTTTGTGAAATCGGGAAGGGCGAGGACTGGAGTGGTGCACATGGCCATCTTCAAGGTTTGAAAAGCTTGAGCAACGACTGGAGTCCAAGTGAAAGAGTTTCTTTTGAGGAGAGCAGTGAGAGGTGCTGCAATCTTCCCATAATTCTTACCAAACTTGCGACAATACCCTTTTAAGCCCATAAATCCATGCAAGCTCTTAAGAGTCTTTGCGTGAGGCCAGTCTTGCATAGCTTCAATCTTTTTAGGATCCACCCTAACACCATCCTTGCGAATTAGATGACCCAAGTATTCTACTTTTGAGGCACCAAAAGCACATTTAGACTGTTTCAGGAAAAGTTGGTGCTGAGAGAGTGGATGGAGAACTCGATCCACATGAGCAAGATGGTATGTCCAGGTTTTTCTATAGATGAGGATATCATCAAAGAAAACTAAGAAAAAATGGCAAAGAAAAGGAAGGAAGACATGATTCATGAGGCTTTGGAAGGTGGAGGGGGAATTACACAAGCCAAAGGGCATGACCAAAAACTCATAGTGGCCCTCATGAGTTCTAAAGGAAGTCTTGGGAATGTTTGCCTCTTTCATACGTATTTGGTGGTAGCCCAAACGAAGATCCAGTTTAGTGAAGAATTGGGCACCACTCAATTCATCTAGGAGGTCATCAATGACAGGAATGGGGAATTTTTCTTTGATGGTAAGTTTGTTGAGGGCATGGAAGTCAGGACACATTCACCAAGAACCTTCTTTCTTCAGGAGCATGACCATAGGAGAAGAGTAGGGGCTCATACTAGGGTGGATAATGCCTGCATTAAGGAGTTCCTGGACCATTTTCTCAATTTCATTTTTTTGGGCAAAGGGGTGACGATATGGAAGAATATTGGGAGAAAGGCTTCCGGGTACAAGGTGAATGGAATGATCATGAACACCACGGGAAGGAGGGAGTCCTTAGGGAGTGGAAAATACCAATTGATGTTTAGAAAGGATGGCTTGGAGGTCTTGTGGGACCAAGGGTGTCTCTGTTGCTTGTATGGCATGGAGTTGGGTGATAACACCAGAATGACCTTTTTTGAGAAGCTTTTCCATGCGATGGGAACTAATGATCTCAGGTGAACTAGGGATGATGCCTTGGAACTTATATTGGTGGCCCTCCTGGTCAAATTACATGGTTAATTATTTAAAATCCATGAGAATGGGACCCAAAGTCCTTAGCTAGTCTGCACGCAACAAAATGTCACAACCTCCCATGTCGATAACAAACATATGGGATTTCAAGTGGTAGTCACCAATTTGGAGATGCACATTTTCACAACGCCCTCCACATTTCATGGAACCACCATTGGAAATCATGATTTGGAAATTATTGACGGCATGGATGTAGCAATGATTTTCTTGGGCAATGCGGCGATGAATAAAATTATGGGTGCTGCCACTATCAACCAAAATGATGACCTTTCGATGCTTGATGTAACTGATTATATTGAGGGTTTGGGGAGTGAAGAAGCCAGTGAGATCATTGAGGGAAATGATCGGTTCTACTTCGGGAGGGTCTGAGGGAGAGGTTATGTCAGTGGATTTAGGTGACTCAGACACAAGGGGATTTTCTACATCCTCTTCCTAAATATCCTTCGATATGTCCATAAAAAAAAAAAAATCTTTACACTTGTGGCCTGGGAAATATTTGTCATCACAATTATAACAAAGGCCTTTGAGTTGGCGCTCAACCATTTCATCCCTGGTCAATTTTTGGATCTTTAGTGGAGCAGAGGGAGTAGTGGGATTTACTGGTTTAGGGCAAGGGATAAAGGAGGGTTTTTGGTTTTGAGAAGATACAACTAGTTGTGCTTCTTTATCTCTTTTAGTAGCCTCCACCCAACTCTGAGGCCGAGCCATGAGGACATGGGCCCGAATCTCATCCTTGAGGCCACTGATAAAACACTCTTAGAAAAAATCATTAGACATGCCCTTTGTTCTAAAAGCTAGGCGCTCAAAGGAAGATATAAAGTCTTCCACTGTTCCTAATTGTTTCAACTTTGTCAAATGGCCCAAAGGGTTGGTGTCAGTGTCAAAGCGTTCATAAATCTCTACCACAAAGTGTGTCCAAGCAATATACCCTTGACGAGAAGTTTTCCTCCATTGCCACCGTTCTTGATCTAGATAGAGAACACCATACCGAAGTTTGGCCAAGTCATCTGTAATGTCGTATAAAGAGAAATAATGTTCCATTTGGGTTACCCAACTAGTGGGGTCCGATTCATCAAATTTGGTCACATCCACCCACAAAAGGCGTAGGTCACGTTAAAAATGATGGTTCTGAAAGTTATGGGAATGAGAGTAATGGTCACCTTCAGGATGTGGAGGTGAGGAAGAGGAAGGGTTATCTATAGGGATATGTAGTTTGGTGCAGAGTGCTGAAAAGACTGATTCAATATGGGTGGTGAGGTCTTGTTTGATTTCCTCCATTGAGGACTGCATGGTTGTATTGATGGCTGCAATGTTGGCACTGAGTTCTTTCACTTCTTGTTGGGTTTCAATGAGACCATATTGCAAGGTGTTGAAGCGAGATTCCAAGTCTCGGCTACAGGTATGGGCCATGAGGATGGGGGAACTGAAAAGGGGTGGGAGGGGTCAAATTTTTTTCCGAAAAATGATATGGATGAATGTGATAAGGGCGAAGAGATGAATCCAATGGAATAGGTCTCAAATAATGGTGAAAAAATTTCCGGACTTTTATTTTTTTTACACCTACGGAGTTATACTCCGGTCTGAAGAATACTGCAGAAAGGAAATGCCCAAATGCTTAACCAGAAAGAAATGTGTATTTACTTGGAAAACCGAACACAGTTGTGTGGCAATAGATCTTGTTTGTTTTAATTTGTTTATGTTTCTATCCCCAAGGATTAGGTATTCAAGGGTTCTATAGACAAGGGTTTTCCCTATGCTATAGCTCTCTGATATACGTGCGGGGTCCAATAGTAGTACTCGGCCCAATATCTCAGGGCACTAACTAAGGAGGATATACCGTACCCTTAGCCATACTACCCGACTACCCAGGTACTAGAGAGGTTCTTCCCGAGTATTGTTCTCAGTGACACTATATAAGTCAAGCAGTCGATCGATTTATCTAAAGAGGGCTTCAGGTAATCTAGGTCGATCCATACACAGGTGTTGTCTGATGCGCTACCACTCGAAGGGGTACCAATAGGGGTTACAAGGGTGGCCAACAAATGTGCGCTTAAGTACCACTTGTATTTCCTGCGTGTATGAATCACTCAACCATGGGTTTATGCGCGTAACGACAGATATTTGTGGCTTAAAGACGTCAGAAAACATCTCTACCCTGAAAAAACATTTAACACACGCTTTCTACCCTGAAATTGCTCTGATACCACTTGTAATATACCATATATAAAATGTATCCAGAACAGAAATAAAATGCTAGAAATGGCAGAATATCAACAATATAACAAGAACATTCACCACAACAGCACTGAAATGATAAGATAATAATAAGAGAAATAACACTTTGAATCTGAAAGCAATGTTCACAGGCCTCTTCAAGGGGGAAACCTCTAGTTGAGCAGAGCTCTATTACAATAATATCCAAGCTAGGGTTCTCATACCCTTGACTCCTATTTATACTAAAAAGAAGCATCTAGAGGAAAATCCTTCTAGAAGCGGAAGCTTCTATTAGGTCTTCTTACATCCGCCTTATTCTATTTTATTGAAAGGCCTTATTAATATTGACATTTTTTACATCCGAATATATTTTTCTACCTATGTGTGGGTTATCACCCTAACACTAGGGTTGTTGCCTCCACTCCTACGCGGGGTTTAATGGCTACTCTCTTTGGTTGCTAGCGTGAATGGAATGGGTGTGGGGTACTTTGGTTGCTCTATGTGGTTGTTGTTGTTAAGCCCTAAATAGTGGCTCATTACCCCTTAATTGGGGAATATTACATTAGGAATTTTATTTTATTTATGTTGGATTTATTCCATTAGTTGTAATTATACCTCCTAGTCTCCTATATATACCAAGGAGACATTTTCATTTGGAATCATCTTGTAATTGAACATTTATGTGGGCATAAGGAGGTTTCCCCCTCGAAGAGGCTTATTGTCTGAATTTATCTCTTTTTAAAGGCTTTGAGCACTTATTCTGAGGTTTTTCTATGCTATCTTGATATTTGGTTCCTAACATATGGTATCAGAGCTCAAGGTCTTGGGGTTTCGCTGCTACATCTGAGACACCTTGGAATTTTTTCTATAATTTTTTTTCTATAATGATTCAGAAGGAATGGCTTGGAGGATATTTATTAGACGAATCAAGTTACGTTTTGTTAAAATTTCAGCTCCTGAGGCCTTATAATTTTGGAGATACAGCCTTTCTAAGATAGGGTTCTGGAATCATCCTAAATTGAGTCATTGCAGAATTTTTGCTATAAAAATTTTTCTGTAACGTTTCAGACATTGAAAACCGAAGGATATTCACATAAATTAGTAAGGTATCTATGTTAACAATTTAAGCTTTTGGGTCATCTTACATTTGTAGATACACCATGTGGAAGATAGGGTATTTGACTAGTCCTATTGACTAGTCTCAAGTAGGTGTTCCAGGTAAAACAATCATAACGTCTTCCTAGAGTATCCAAATTGAGTGAGACCACTTGCATTGGATAGTGGATATACCATAGTAGTTATGGTACAAGTTTCAGAATTTTATATCAATTATTTTGTGCAGGGAACACTATACAAGTGAGATCTCCTAGAAAGGAAAATAGAAGCAGCAAGTTGTGGGGAAGTTACCGTAAATTCCACTTGGGGAGATGAGTCTTCTATAAAAAATCATATAGAGTTACCAAGCATTGCGGAAAACACTTGTCTCAAGGGGAGGGGCATGTTAATCCCTAAATAGTGGCTCATTACCCCTTAATTGGGGCATATTACATTAGTAATGTTATTTTATTTATGTCGTCTTTATTCCATTAGTTGCAATTATACCTCCTAGTCTCCTATATATACCAACGAGACATTTTCATTTGGAATCATCTTGTAATTGAACATTTATGTGGGCATAAGAAGGTTTCCCCCTCGAAGAGGCTTATTATCTAAATGTTTCTCTTTTTCAAGGTGTTGAGCACTTATTCTGAGGTTTTTCTATGCTATATTGATATTTGGTTCCTAATAGTTGCAGTTGTGAATGGAATGGGCATGAGGTCAATGGAATGGTCGTGGGGATGAATTTTGTGTTAAGAGTTTTGAATTTTTTTATTTTTTTTTAATAATGTTTTATTATTATTTGTTTTTAATTTAATTAATATATAATTTATATATATTATATAATATATTTTTTTTTTTGTTTTTATTTTTTATGTTTTGTATTTTTTTTATGTTTTGTTATTATTTGTTTTTAATTAAATTAATATAAATTATATAATATAAATTATTACCCCAAGCCTATATAATATAAATTATTTATCCCATGCCCATTAATGAGGTATTAAACCACCACGCATATTCCCTATGAAGGGGGCCTTTGGCCTTTGATTAGGTTATGGGTGTCATTTGTGAGGTTTTGTGCTCTAGGGATGGGTTTGAGGGCCTTAACAATGGTTGGGAGAGGAAATAGAATGCCTTAGGAACTTAAGTGAATATTTTAGGGCTTTGCACCATGAATGATACCTTGAACCACCACACAGGCCCTCTAAAGGGAATATTTTGCCTCTAATAGTGATATGCACACCCTTAGGATGCTTTCCAAACTAGGGATGGGTCTCAGGGCCTTGATCATCATTTGAGGAGGAAAACAATGTTCTTAAGCCCTGAATGAATCTTGTAGGGATCAGGGGCCATGAATAGGCCTCAAATCACCACATGATTCCTCTAATGGATATATTTGGACTCTCATTAGGATATTGGCATCATTAAAGATCTTTTATACCCACGAGATGGGTCTAGGGGCCTTGACCATGGTGAATAAAGGAAAACAAAGACCTTATCATGTAAATGAAAATTCCACATCTCAGGGGCCATAAACAAGGCCTCAAACCACCACATAGGCCCTTTAGAGGTGATATTTGGCGTCAAAGTGGCATATGGAGTACACCATTATGATATTTTGTGCACTAAAGATGGGTCACATGGATTTGACCATGTTCATGGGAGAAAAATAAGTGCCTTAGTCTTGAATGAATCTTATAGGGTTTGAGGGTCGTGAACAAGTCCTTAAACCATCACAAAGGGCCTCTACGAGGAATATTTTCCCTTTGAGTAAGATATTATAACCATTAATTGCACAACAAGGGTGGGTCTTAAAAAAATGAATGTTCAAGGGAGGAAATTTAAAGATTTAGACCATAAATGTAAATTATTTGTCTCATGGGCCATGAACAAGGCCTGAAACCATGAGACAATGCCTATAAAGGATATCTTTGGCCTTCAAGTGGAATATGGGAGTCAATATGATGTTTTGTGTAGTAGGGATAGATCTCAAGGCCTTAACCATTGTTAAGGGATGAAAAATAGGGACTTGGGAGGTAAATGATGCTCGTAAGAACATGGGTTATGATGAGGATACAAATGAGCCCTAAACTCATCTGTGGGCCCTCTAGAGTGAATATTTTTCCTCTAAGTGGGATATGGGTGTCATTATGACTTTTTTAGCACTAGGGATGGGATTTGACCATGGTAGTGGAGAAACAAAGGGCCTAAGGCCCTACATTAATATTATAGGGTTCATGGGCCATGATTGAGGATTTGAACCACCACACATGTCCTCTTGATGGAATATTTGACCTTTGAGTAGGATATTGGTGCCATGAGGAGGTTTTGAGCATTGGGGATGGGATTTGAGACCTTGATCATGAACGAGGGAGAAAAATAAGTGATTTATTCTCTAAATGGATCTAGTGGGTAAAATGGGCCATATATGAGACCTAGAACCACCACACAAACACTCTAGAGGGAATATATGCCCCTCATAGTGGGACTATATGAGATCCAACATGAACTTTTGTGCAGTAGTCATGACGGGTCTTGGGGCCTTAACCATCGTTAAATGAGGAAATCAAAGGATGTTTTCCCTAAATGAAGCTTCTAGGGATCTAATATATTACAAACGTATCAAACCACCTCTAGGAGGCCTTCAAAGGAGTCCTTTGGCCTACAAGTGGGATATGGGCATCATTGAGAGGTCATATGCACTAGGAATGGATCTCATGGCTTTGATCATTATTGAGGGAGTAGAAAAAGGGCCTTATACCCAAAATGAAAGTCTCAAATGACCACAAGACACACTACAAGGAGTATTTTGCCTTTGAATAACATATGGGTGCTTTAGGAGGTTTTGTGCACCAAGGATGTGTCTTCAAGCTTTGATAATGGTTGGAGGAAGAAGTTAAAGGTCTTGGACTCCAAATGATGCTTTTTGGTTCAAAGGACATGAATAAGGCCTTAAACCACCACAAAGGGCCTCTACGAGGAATATTTTCCCTTTGAGTAAGATATTATAGCCATTAATTGTACAACAAGGGTGGGTCTTAAGGAAATGAATGTTCAAGGGAGGAAATTTAAATATTTAGACCATAAATTAAACTTATTTGGCTCATGGGCCATGAACAAGGCCCGAAACCATGAAACAATGCCTCTAAAGGATATCTTTGGCCTTCAAGTGGAATATGGGAGTCAATATGATGTTTTGTGTAGTAGGGATAGATATCAAGGCCTTAACCATTGTTAAGGGATGAAAATTAGGGCCTTGGGAGGTAAATGATGCTCGTAAGAACATGGGTTATGATGAGGATACAAATGACGCCTCAAACCATCTGTGGGCCGTCTAGAGTGAATATTTGTCCTCTAAGTGGGATATGCGTGTCATTATGACATTTTTAGCACTAGGGATGGTATTTGACCATGTTAGGGGAGAAACAAAGGGCCTAAGGCCCTAAATTAATCTTATAGGGTTCATGGGCCATGATTGAGGATTTGAACCACCACATGTGTCCTCTTGATGGAATCTTTGACCTTTGAGTGGGATATTGGTGCCACAAGGAGGTTTTGAGCACTAGGGATGGGATTTGAGACCTTGAGCATGAATGAGGGTGAAAAATAAGTGATTTATTCTCTAAATGGAGCTAGTGGGGAAAATGGGCCATGTATGAGACCTAGAACCACCACACAAACGGTCTAGAAGGAATATATGCCCCCCATAGTGGGATTATATGTGATCCAACATGAAATTTTGTGTAGTACTCATGATGGGTCTTGGGGCCTTAACCATGGTTAAAAGAGTAAATAAAATGATTTTTTCCCTAAATGAAGCTTCTATGTCTCTAATATATTACAAATGTATCAAACCACCTCTAGGAGGCCTTCAAAGGAGACCTTTGGCCTAAAAGTGGGATATGGGCATCATTGAGAGGTCTTATGCACTAGGAATGGATCTTATTGCTTTGATCATTATTGAGGAAGTATAAAAATGGCCTTATACCCAAAATACAAGTCTCAAATGACCACAAGACCCACTACAAGGATTATTTCACCTTTGAATAACATATGGGTGCTTTAGGAGGTTTTGTGCACCAAGGATGTGTCTTCAAGCTTTGATAATGGTTGGAGGAAGAAGTTAAAGGTCTTGGACTCCAAATGATGCTTTTTGGTTCAAAGGACATGAATAAGGCCTTAAACCACCACAAAGGGCCTCTAAATGGTTTTTTTGTTCTTTGAGTAGGATATGGTCGCTATCATGAGGTTTTGCGCAATAATAATGGATTTTAGGGCCTTGTCCATGGTTAGGGGAGGAAAATAAGGGTTCTAGGCTCTAAATAAAATTCCCAAGGCTCATGGGATATAAATGAGGACTTAGACCACTACACAAGTTCTCTAGAGAGGATATTTGGTCTCTAAGTGGATATGGATGCAATAAGAATGGGTCTCGAGTACTTTACCATTTTAAGAGAGGAAATCAAGAATCTTACGCTCTAAATGAAACTTTTAGGACTTATCAAACAAGCTTCAAACCCCCACACAAATCCTTTAGATGAGATGTAGATATAAACACCATTAAATTTTCTTACCTAACAAAACTATATAAAAACTATTCATATAATTTAACAAAACTATATAAATACTACTTAATATGATTTTTATAATGTCAAGATTTAAATTCCATGTTAGTTTAACATGGGAGATTCTCCTCTCGGTAAATTATGAACCTCTTCTCCGTATATTTTGACTTATTTGCTGGTTGATTTATCCACTTATTTTCCGTAAAGAATAACTTTGTCATCAAATACTATACCATATCAACTAGTGGTGGTCGACAAGTTTCAACGACTTTTTATTTTAATTTGAGTAGGATTCCAATGTATATTAATGGGAGATGCACTTTCCCTTAATATAATTGAAAGGCCATTCACTTGCCCTGAATATAATTGAAAGGCCATTCAATTATTCATAGTGTCCAACATCATCACCGACATCGTACTTTGGGGGAACTTGAAGAGTCATGTGCAACCATTGAAACAATAAACACAACCATATCCATGGATTCTCAAGGTATTTTTTAAATGGGCGATTGGAAATGTTGAAGTAATTTAAGGAAGGTTTACATACTAATTAAAATTATTTTATTTAATAATTGGTTCATCATCTTGATGATGACCTTCTATCATTATTTTCTAATTGGAAATATGATTATATGTTTTGAAAACAGAGGGAGTAAATCCTCATAGATTCAGGGACACAAAACATATATAAATTTTTAGAAAGTCTAATTGATATAGATATATGAAGAAAAAAACCTAAGATTAAGTGTTTGTTGTTTTTTTGGGATCTAAATCCTTGTTGATTTTCCAATGCACATATGGCAAGGATTTTGAAGCAGAGTTGAAGTCTATATGTAGTCCAAGTAGGAGGAGCCTGAACTCTACTGATGAAGGTGCCAACAACATATCATGTCTTATTTCATATCTTTGTAGTTTTTTTTTCACATTAAATTAATATATGAATATCTCTCTTCTTCCCCCTGAAAAATATGTTGCAATTTACTTGAGTATTGATAACATGATTTCAGGAGGAATTAACCACCCGATGTTAATTAATATTAGTTAGTTACAAGTTTTCTTCTTTCATCGTCATTGATATTAGATTATTTTATTGGTTTGAGGAAGGTTGTGTATTTCTATTGTGCATATTTTTAGAGAAGCTTGGAGTATTTAGGACCTTATCCAGACAAATTGCAAGAGAGTCAATCCTCGAAACAAGGGTTTTTGCAAAAGGGATTGGTGATAAAAATCCAAGGACAATGTTTAGGATAATGCTCCATCATAAGGTTACTATAATGGCCAATCCCCCTTCTCCAACATTTGAACCCTATTGATACTATCAAAAGTTGGTTAAGGTCATTGGTAACAAGAATTATGGTTTTACAGGTGTACAAAACCCATAAACCCCACAAAGGAGCCCACAATTAATTCACATTTATTATTTTTTACAATTTTTGGAAGACACCCATGCCTTTCTTAAAGGAAACATGTAGGTACCTACACACTGCCCAAAGGAAGAGAACACGTATAATAAGTGACCACTAAAATGAAAGTTGTATTGAAATATTAAGTGATCATAGCTTTCAACATTATGGTTGAAGTGAGGACACTACTTTAGGTAAATCAATATTGAATTTCCACAACAAACTTCATGAAAAGGTTCAACATTTTTTAAGAAAATTCTAGATTGTATGATTTATAGAAGTAAGTTTGCATTGGTCACTACAAAAAACAATGAAGACAATATTGGAAACAAGGAAAGTTGTTTAATTGATAATTTAACTTGTTTTAAAGAAATCGTAAAATCGGTTGTTGAAGCTTGCAACCACTTTGAAGCACTTCTTTGAAATTTAGAGATCAATATTATTTTTCAATAAGAACGATACATAGATAAATGTTCAAGAATCAATATTACTTTAAAAAAAGAAGAGAAAAGATAATGTATTTGACTTTGTTATGTACATGATTTCAACATGAACATTGAACATGATGATGATATGATGAATATGATAATGGAAGAAAGTGGGTGTGTGAGTGAAATTTGAGTCCAGAAACCCTCCCATATCATTAAGGCATGCGAATAGTCTATCCATGTCAAATTTCAATGTATACAGAAACAATTTGAAAAAATTTCAATGTTGGCCCCATTCACATGTCATTGTTGCCCGCCTCTAGTATTTGTATGGTGTTGATTAAGAAATCAAAGAAAAAGAGGGACTTTTCATAAAAACTATGACACAGATACATTGTATATACATTAATGTAGAACCTAAAATAAAAATGAATAAATACTGAGGAAAACTTAAAACTTGCGTCAACCAAATTGTGTACTTTGAAAGAAAATTAGGGTTTATCGTTTACATGATGAATTGATGATGGAAGAAAGTGGGCGTGTGAGTCAAATTTGAGTCCATAAACCCTCCCATATCGTTAAGGCATGCGAATAGTCTATCCATGTCAAATTTCAATGCATACAGAAACAGTTTGAAAAAATTTCAAAGTTGGCCCCATTCACAAATCACTATTGTCGATGTCTAGTCCTAGTACAATTTTTGTTCCTTGTTCCTTGTAAAATTCATTTGACATTACACATGTCCCCGCATATAGTATTGCAAGGGAGTATTTTTATGGCGTTGATAAAGCAATCAGCAAAAAAGAGGGATTTTTCATCACAACTATGACACAGATACATTGTATATACATTAATGTAGAACTTGGAAGAAAAATGAAAAAAGACTGAGGATAACTTAAAACTTGCATCAACCAAATTGTGTACTTTAAAAGAAAATTAGGGTTTATGGTTTACATGATGAATTGATGATGGAAGAAAGTGGGTGTGTGAGTCAAATTTGAGCCCAAAAACCCTCCCATATCATTAAGGCATGTGAATAGTCTATCCATGACAAATTTCAGTGCATACATAAACAGTTTGAAAAACTTTCAGCATTGGCCCCATTCACAGGTCACTGTTGCATGTGTCTAGTCCTAGTACAATTTATGTTCCTTGTTCCTTGTTCATTTTTCCTTGTTCCTCGTTCCTTGACCATGGTGTAGTCCCCAAGATCCATTATTTTTGTATAAAACATACTAATGACATAAAATGTCCCACACAAAGACCAAATATCCGCTACATAAGTCTTTTGTCTTTTTTCAAGGACTATGTAACGAATATCAATTCTAAAAAGATTCAAAAAGGACCTAAGAACCTTATGTTCTTTCCTTAACCATGGGTGACATAACACTATCATTCAATAGTCAAATTGTTACATTTCATTATCATGCATCATGTGTATTGAGGGCT
Source organism: Picea sitchensis (assembly GCA_010110895.2). NCBI lineage: Eukaryota > Viridiplantae > Streptophyta > Pinopsida > Pinales > Pinaceae > Picea > Picea sitchensis. The sequence continues at coordinate 630,218 of SNQJ01S0000930.1, forward strand.
TGAGCCACCACAAAGGAAACATACAAAGACTATTTGTCTTATGAACAAGATATGGTACTATCCATTTTGAGGTTTGGTATAGAGATTGTTCATATAGAATACACTACATTGCACCATATTATAATCCCTACACTCCTTGCAAACCATGTAACACCATTCAAAGACACATTCTTGAGACGAATTAGCTATATTATCGACGAACTTTTTCGTCGATAGTATAGCTAATTCGTCGCAAGATTATTTACATTCATCTCTCTTGAAACGATATCAAATGATGCTTGGATTCATTTCATATTTGGTTTATCAACTTGAAATTAAAATTTTATACTTTGCAAGCTAGTTGGACCTTGAGTCAAATACAAATATGAAATTTGGAATCATTAACATATGTACTAGAACATATGAAAAATAGGGTTTATGGTTTACAAGATGATATGATGATGGAAGAAAGTGGGTGTGTGAGTGAAATTGGAGTCCAGAAACCCCCCCATATCGTTAAGGCATGCGAATAGTCTATCAATGTCAAATTTCAATGCATAGAGAAATAGTTTGAAAAAATTTCAACGTTGGCCCCATTCACATGTCATTGTTTCCCACCTCTAGTATTTTTATGGTGTTGATTAAGAAATCAACGAAAAAGATGGATTTTTCATCACAACTATGACACAGATAGATTTTATATACATTAATGTAAAGCCTGAAATAAAAATGAAGAAAGACTGTCGAAAACTTAAAACTTGCGTCAACCAAATTGTGTACTTTGAAAGAAAATTAGGGTTTATGGTTTACATGATGAATTGATGATGGAAGAAAGTGGGTGTGTGAGTCAAATTTGAGTCCAGAATACCTCCCATATCATTAATGCATGTGAATAGTCTATCCATGACAAATTTCAGTGCATACAAAAACTGTTTGAAAAAATTTCAATGTTGGCCCCATTCACAGGTCACTGTTGTCGATGTCTAGTCCTAGTTCAATTTCCATTCCTTGTTCCTTGTTTCGTGTTCCTTGTTCCTCGTTCCTCGTTCCTTGTTCCTTGTTCCTTGTTCCTTTTTATTCGTTCCTTGACCATGGCGTAGTCCCCATAATCCATTATTTTTGTACAAAACATACTAATGGCATACAATGTTCCACACGAAGACCAAATATCCTCTACATAAGTCTTTTGTCTTTTTTCAAGGACTATGTAACGAATCTCAATTCTAAGAAGATTCAAATAGGACCTAAGAAACTTATGTTCTTTCCTTAACCATGGGTGACATAACACTATCATTCATTAGTCAAATTGTTACATTTCACTGTCCTGCATCATGTATACTGAGGGCTTGAGCCACCACAAAGGAAACATACAAAGAATATTTGTCTTATGACCAAGATATGGTACCATCCATTTTGAGGTTTGGCATAGAGATTGTTCATATAGAATACACTACATTGAACCATATTATAATCCCTACACTCCTTGCAAACCATGTAACACCATTCAAAGACACATTCTTGCGACAAATTAGCTATACTATCAACGAATTTTTTCCGTCGACAGTATAACTAATCCGTCACAAGATTATTTACATTTGTCTCTATTGAGACGATATAAAATGATGCTTGGATTCATTTCATATTTGGTTTATGAACTTGAAATTAAAATTTGATACTTTTCAAGCTAGTTGGACCTTGAGTCAAATACAAATATGAAATTTGGAATCATTAACATATCTACTAGAACATATGAAAAATAGGGTTTATGGTTTGCATGATGATACGATGATGGAAGAAAGTGGGTGTGTGAGTGAAATTTGACTCCAGAAACCCTCCCATATCGTTAAGGCATGTGAATAGTCTATCCATGTCAAATTTCAATGCATACAGAAATAGTTTGAAAAAATTTCAACGTTGACCCCATTCATATGTCATTGTTGCCCGCCTCTAGTATTTTTATGTTGTTGATTAAGAAATCAATGAAAAAGAGGGATTTTTCATCACAACTATGACATATATACATTGTATATACATTAATGTAGAACCTGAAAGAAAAATGAATAAAGACTGACGAAAACTTAAAACTTGCGTCAACCAAATTGTGTACTTTGAAAACAAATCAGGGTTTATGGTTTACATGATGAATTGATGATGGAATAAAGTAGGTGTGTCAGTCAAATTTGAGTCCAAAAACCCTCCCATATCATTAAGGCATGTGAATAGTCTATCCATGACAAATTTCAGTGCATACATAAACGTTTTGAAAAAAATTCAACGTTGGCCCCATTCACATGTCACTATTGTCGGTGTCTAATCCTAGTTCAATTTCCATTCCTTGTTCCTTGTTCCTTGACCATTTTGTAGTCCCCAAGATCCATTATTTTTGTACAAAACATACTAATGGCATAAAATTTCCCACACAAAGACCAAATATCCACTACATAAGTCTTTTGTCTTTTCTCAAGGACTATGTAACGAATATCAATTCTAAGAAGATTCAAATAGGACCTAAGAACCTTATGTTATTTCCTTAACCATGGGTGACATAAATCTATAATTAAATAGTAAAATTGTTACATTTCATTTTCATGCATCATGTGTATTGAGGGCTTGAGCCACCACAAAGGAAACATACAAAGAATATTTGTCTTATGACCAAGATATGGTACTATCCATTTTGAGGTTTGGCATAGAGATTGTTCATATAGACTACACTACATTGCACCATATTATAATCCCTACACTCCGTTCAAACCATGTAACACCACTCAAAGAAACATTCTTGCGACAAATTAGCTTTACTGTCGACGAACTTTTTTTGTCGATAGTATAACTAATTCATCGCAAGATTATTTACATTTGTCTCTCTTGCGACGATATAAAATGATGCTTGGATTCATTTAATATTTGGTTTATAAACTTGAAATCAAAATTTTATACTTTGCAAGCTAGTTGGACCTTGAGTCAAATACAAATATGAAATTTGGAATCATTAACATATCTACTAGAACATATGAAAAATAGGGTTTATGGTTTACATGATGATATGATGATGGAAGAAAGTGGGTGTGTGAGTGAAATTTGAGTCCAGAAACCCTCCCATATCGTTAAGGCATGTGAATAGTCTATCCATGTCAAATTCCAATGCATGCAGAAACAATTTGAAAAAATTTCAAAATTGGCCCCATTCACATGTCATTGTTGCCCGCCTCTAGTATTTTTGTGGTGTTGATTAAGAAATCGATGAAAAAGAGGGATTATTCATCATATATATGACATAGATACATTGTATATACATTAATGTAGAACCTGAAATAAAAATGAAGAAAGGTTGACGAAAACTTAAAACTTGCGTCAACCAAATTGTGTACTTTGAAAGAAAATTAGGGTTTATGGTTTACATGATGAATTTATTATGGAAAAAAGTGGGTTTGTGAGTTAAATTTGAGTCCATAAACCCTCCCATATCGTTAAGGCATGCGAATAGTCTATCCATGACAAATTTCAGTGCATACAAAAATTGTTTGAAAAAATTTCAATGTTGGCCCCATTCATAGGTCACTGTTGTCAGTGTCTAGTCCTAGTTCAATTTTCGTTCCTTGTTCCTTGTAAAATTCTTTCAAAATTACACATGTCCCCGCATCTAGTACTACAAGGGAGTATTTTTATGGAGTTGATTAAGCAATTAGTGAAAAGAGGTATTTTTCATCACAACTATGACACAGATACATTGTATATACATTAATGTAGAATCTGAAAGAAAAATGAAGAAAGACTGATGCAAACTTAAAACTTGCGTCAACCAAATTGTGTGTTTTGAAAGAAAATTTGGGTTTCAACAAAAAATTTATAGAAATGACAAACACGTTCATCAAAACTTTGTTGATGCAATACTATGACAACAATATTGATGAAATCTTATATGATCATGATGGTATAAAAATGAAAGAGCTTCTCTTGGTTTTAAGAATAATTTATCCTCTACTAAACAAGCACAACCATGTGAAGGTGGAAGCTCATATGGCCCCTCCCCTCCCCCTCACATCACTCTCAATTGATCCCCAAAACCCAATCTATAAAATAGAGAATAATCGAAAGCAAAGTCCTATTAAGATTCATGCATAGAAACTACAAAAACAAAAATTAATGAAGGTACATGAAATTATGTGTTTCTAAATAATATTTTTAGTCTACCACGTACTTTAGTATATTGGCAACTATTTTCATGTTTCACATAATAATTAAACAACATGTAACATAGGATACAAAAGCATCGCATAAAACTTAAAAACATGTAATTAACACATGACATTGTAAGTAAATTATTTTAAGAGAATAATTCATACAAATTAAAATATTATATAGTCGCATACCTAATCCAACCTCAACATTAGTGTAATCATCCTTATTCTATATCTTGATCTTCTTCATTGAACTCGACATCTGTATCATCATCCGGTTCATAAACGATGTTGAAAGGATTGATGATATCATCGTCGTCGTCAATGTCATTTTCGAGCATATTTTCATCGACATCATCATCAAGAATTGCAATATTGTATCCTACGCCTGGATCATGATCTTATTTGTCTTCTTCATCTATCGACCCTGCATGATCTTTCAGCTCTATCTGATCTTTCGAATCATCTTCTTGATCTTCAATATCATCTTCTTCCTGTAAATGAGTATACTTAATTGACCTTCCTCTTGGATCATATCTAACAAAAAATGACCAATCCCTCTCACCTGGAACATTTGAGTAAAAGACCTGTTCACATTGGCTTGGAAAAACATAGCGATCATGTCCTCTTTCAAACACCGTTGTTTTAATCATTGGAAATATGTTGGCATGTTGAATAACAGTTCTTTCCTCATCACGTTCATGCATTCGTATTTTATACCATCTGACATCGAACAGAACTAATTTGAAGGAATTAAAGTCACACTCAAGTATATCGTTTAAATACCCATAGTATCTATTTTCAAATTCTCGGGGATGTCTATCACTCCTAGATGAAACATTAGTGACCTGGAATACTGCAGTTATCCCACTATCAAAAGTTTTCCTGGTTTCATCCAATTTTTAGATGCGAAATTTACGACCATTGCACCACATAGCCTTGTGGTGTTTCAACTGCAATATGCGAGATATGTAAAAGATGCATTTTCAATTAATAAATTAACATATATATTTATATAACTTCGAAAGTATCTGAAAAATACAGTACACATGTAGTCACATTAATATAATATAAAATAATTGAATAAAATGGGTGAATTTGTTTACCTGACCATATTTCAAACCATATGCTAAATCAATTTCCCTTTGCGTAACATTGGCATCTCCGTTACGACGAGCTTCTCTAACCAATTCATATAGTCGTTTCCATGATAACCTACCTCCATTATGTTGTTTACATATTTCAATCCATACATTCATCCAGTCAAGATTATTTGCAATGTATAAATGTAGTGCATCCCACTCTTGAGCAACTGAATCAAAAAATCATAATTCACCAGTATTAAATATTAGTTATAATGTCCAATATGCAGGTTATAAATATTAGTGATTTATGAAATAAATTGTATTAATATATTAATAAGTATGATCATATACACAAAAAACAAAACTTTATATGTATTATTAATATAAATCTCCACAATTATTATATTAATATATTACCTCTCATTTTTTTTATTCTACCTTTCCCCAACAGATGCTCCTGATCTTCAAAGTTTTTTATGGAGTTCACATCCCAAATGTGATCCATTGCATGCATAGTTGGCACTACTAATTTAGGAAGATACTGACTAATATACACCATGGATTGATATACCATATATCCCTCCACCATATAACCCTCAGGATGTGCTCTTTGTCTAACCAATGCCTTCAATGATTTCAAGTGCCTCTGCACCATCCACATTGACCTTGTGTGAACAGGTCCACAAATTTCAATCTCCTCAACTTGGTGTATGAGGTAGTGTTCTTGTGCATTGAAAATTTTTGGAGGTATATACTTTTTCATTTCACACATTAGACGAGGAAATTCTCTCTTCCAATACTTTATATCATCTGATTTATTTGAATATCGGATCACACTTCACATTGCATGATTGGCTTCTTGAATGTCAGTACAAATTTTGACAATTTTTTCTTTGTCCCTCCTACCATTATTGATTCACCATAACGTTTCTGTCACATTCTTCCCGATATGAATTGCATCAAACAAATGAGCTATTTTTAGCTCCTCATAGTAGGGAAACCTCATGAACTGAGTGGGATAACATTTCATTCCCTGTGGAAGCCCATTATTAATACCTTCATGATGATGGCAACCTTCATGAAGCATAAAAGAAATCACAAAAATAATTATCAAATACAATAAAATAAATTCAATGATTAAAATAAACATTCAAAACATTACATGATCTACGATACATAAATAAATTGAGTACCTTGATGATTTCTATTATATTCCAACCTCCATAGGTGAGGTGTCATTCTTCATGGTTTTAAACCAGTCTCTTCTTTCCCATTGAAAAGATGTTTTCAGTAGTACGATACCTATGGTTCTTAGGGAGGAGATATCTCTACTCATCAAACACCACTTTCCTAAACTTTTTGAATGACTATACTTCATCTTAGGGCCACAAACTGGACATGCAAATTTACCCTTTGCTTGAAGACCTGCAACAAATAGATTAATTTCAATTATATGATGAGATTATTTAAAAAATAATTAAGCACTGTGATAACATTAAAAAAATTTATAGTATTAAAGAGAAATACTAGAATGATACATACCACAAAAATGTGTTAGTCTAGGGGCATTATGAATTGTCCTTAAAAGTATTCCATGGAATTTAAATTTCTTCTCCCCGATTGGTTTACATATGTCATACATTGTGATGGCAGCCCATAACTTTAGTAGCTCATCGATAAGAGGCTTGATATATACATTCATATCTTTAACCTGGTACTTACCTAATTGTTTGAAATTACACATAATTACTATAGGAATGATATCATGTAATGTATATAAGTAAATAAATAAACAAAAGATACTATGCAAAAATTGAAACAAATGAAAATGTTACATTAAAAAAATTAATGTAAACAAATACCTGGAACAATCAATGTCAACATTATGTGCTCCCTCTTTATTGACATCCAAGGAGGAATGTTATTGTTGATAACAAAAATAGGCCACACTGAGTAAATAGACCTAATCTCTCTGAATGGATTAACACCGTCAGCTTCCAATGAAAGCCTAACATTATGAGGTTCATCTTTGAAATCTGCCCACTTTTCCTCAATTTCCCTAAATGCATAACCATAAAAAGGCATTCGAAGAACACCATCTCTACTTTTGTTACGTGCATGGTAATTCATAAATTGTGCTATGATTTCACACCTGAACAATCGTTGGAAACGTGGAATTATGGAAATATGACAAAGAACCTTCTGAGGCACCCTTTTTGTTACTTGATCGATTTGATATCTACTGATAAGACATTATGGACATTCTGTTTTCGAAGCATGTTGTCCATAATATATAATACGATCATTAGGACATCCATCTATAGTTTTATAATCCATTCTAATGTCTTTCATAATGGCATGTGTTAAGCCCTAATATTGGCTCATTACCACTTAATTGGGGCATATTAGATTAGTAATGTTATTTTGTTTATGTCGGCTTTAGGCCATTAGTTGTGATTTAGATTAGTAATGTTATTTTATTTATGTCGTCTTTAGGCCATTAAAA
>SNQJ01S0000930.1:637978-704758 GCA_010110895.2 Picea sitchensis
AGGAGACATTTTCATTTTGAATCATCTTGTACTTGAACATTTAAGTGGGGTAAAAGGAGGTTGCCCCCTCGAAGAGGCTTATTATCTGATATTATCTCTTTTTCAAGGCGTTGAGTACTTTTCTTGAGGTTTTTCTATGCTATATTGATGTTTGGTTCTTAACAACATGCAAACCTCGATATGTGCGAGGTAAAATATTTGACAATGGTAACAAAAATTCACCTAACAATCTACAACATAACAAATAACTAGTTAATGTAAAGAATATTAATCGTAAAAATTGCATTCTTATTCTACACATTAATTAACACTAAAAACAAATAGAAAAAAATCAACATTTATGTATAATATGAGATGAAACATATTACATACATTAGGATCTTTGTCATACAAGTGTTCGACAAATTATTCATAACCTTTAAGTTCACTAGAAGTAATGTAGCAGAGAGAAGATTTGCTCTTGATCCTTCATAAAGTCATTTTTTTGCCTTTCTAATAGAGGTTCATCATAAATACCAGTGTTGTGCCCATCCTCATCTAGCTGCGAAAACAAATCTTGGATCATTTGATTTGTCCCATCATCTTCTTCCATGGGATCATTGACTTGATTTGTCTCATCATCTTCTTCCATGAGATCCTCATTTGCTTGGTCATGATGTTCCTTAGCTTGTACAACATCATTTCTACTATTACTTGGTGCAATATTCTATGGAAAGTTAGAGGGAAACTCTAACTTTATAATTACAAACAATCATGCAAAATTAGTGTATACTATAACAAACATTCAAACAATATATATACATATATATAATTTTATATAAAATTGACAATATAAAAATAGATAATGAATATATAGTTAATTACCATGGGACGATATTCATTCGATCTTCCATCAGTGTGCCCATATTTCCTACAATGTTTTGTAGTTGTTGCTATTAAAATTCTTATGGGATGTATGAGAAAACATTTTTTTCAAAGGAAATAACATCTACCATCACTCTTTTCACCCGTTTTACTTTTTTCCCCACCTCTAATTATATTATGCGACATTCTTTCACTCAACTTCCACACAAAAATACCCTTTCGAAACCGTCGTTGTTTTAGCAAGATTGTCGCAACTTCTTTAAATCGTAAAATATTTATAGGTCAATTTAGGTCACTGTCGTCACAATTGTGACGAATAGTGACCTAAATATAACTAGTTATTTGTTATATTTAGTTCACTTTGTCAAAGGGTATAACGGTTATAACGGTCATATTGTCGCTCTTGCGACGAACGTTGACCAAATCAATTTATACTTTGTCAAATTGTATAACGGTCAATATGGATAGTATCAAAGAGTGTAACGGTCAATATTTAGTGTCTCTCTTGTGACGAATACACATGTTCATCGAAATAGAGACAATAGTCCACTATCTTGATGATCGTCGCAAAACATATGAAAGTTTGATTCCGTCAAGATAGCGACGAATACCCATTGGCTACATCAAGCACCAAAAATTCATAGTCTTAGTTGATAGGGGCAATAATCACAATTTTATTCACAAGAGAGTGGTAGAAGAAACTCATTGTTTTGTACACTTGGTGCACAACTTTGAAATCATGATCTCTAATGGAGGTATGATCAAATGTGGGGGAAGATGTGAAAATGTCAAATTCTACATGGGAGACTATCAACTCAAAACCCATATATTTTCCATTGATATAGGTGGTTGTGATATAGTATTGGGGGGGAGAATGGATATGCACATTGGGACTAGTCACCATGGATATGAGTTTCACTAAAGAGGGTCATGTACACACCCTTCAAGGGCTTCATGAAGGATCTTCTGAAATAGTCATCTCTCATCGTATGGAGAATTTATTAAAGAAATACCACTATGGCATTATAGACCAATTCAATGCCATACAGATTATGGATAATATGACCGAATAAATCCACCCATATGTTTCGTTGGTCCTCGACAAACATCTTAGGTATTTGAGACACCATAGGGTTTAATTCCTTCTTGAGGAGAGCATGACAATGGCATTCCCATGATTCCAGGAAGTCAAAGACCAAATGTATGTTCTTATTGACACCCTTTTGCACAAAAATATGAAATAGAAATGATTATTCAGGAACTATTGGAAGTGAGGGTCATACATCCCAGTATAATCCCTTACACATCACCAATAGTCATGGTTTTAAATAAGGAGGGAACTTGGCACATGTGTCCTGATTTTAGGAATCTCAATAAGTTGATGATCGAGGACAAATTTCCTATCCCAAATATTGATGATCTCATAGATGAAATTCAGGGATAATTTTTTTTCAGCAATCTTGATCTATGTTCAAGATATCATCAAATCAAGATGAAAGAGACATACATCCATAAGGTAGCCTTCATAACACATGAAGTTCATTATGATTTTCTAGTGATGTCTTTGTGTATTTGTAATGATCCATCCACTCTATAGAGCCTCATGAACAAGATTTTCAAATCCTTCCTATGCAATTTTTTGTTGGTCTTCTTTGATGATATCTTGATCTACAGTAAAGAATGTGAGTCACACATAAATCATGTTGATAAGTTGTTGCAACTCTTGAGAGACAACCAATTATCTGTGAAGTGATCTAAATGTGCTTTTGGGACCCCTAAGGTTGAATATTTGGGTCACATTGTAAGTCATGAGGGAGTGCAACTTGATCCCAAGAAAGTGGAGGCTATGCAAGATTAGCCCCATCCCAAAACACTGAAGATAATGAGGGGATTCTTAGGACTTATAGGCTACTACAAGAAATTTGTGAAAAATTATGGAAAAATGGAAACTCCCCTAACTTTACTTCTTAAAAATAATGTATTTTTTTGGAATGATGTGGGAGCATAGGCCTTTGTTGCTTTAAAGGATTCCATGTGCACCACTCCAGTATTATCAATGCCTAAATTTAATAAGACTTTTGTCTTGGAATGTGATGCCTTAGTCAGAGGTATTGGAGTAGTGTTGATGCAAGAGGGACACCCCTTGGCATTCACACATAAGAAATCATGTGATTGCAATTTGGGAAAATCCACATATGATAAGCTCGTATGCAAAATTTATGCCCCTCGCAAGTTGACCTGTCGTGTTGACCACCATGGTACAAGAGGATGCCACATCAACCCCCATTACTCATGCATATGGGGCTAGCCACATATGTAATTTCAAAAATATTCTATAAGGTTCAAAACTCTATTATAATTCATGGTTTAGGAAGTCAAAAACCTACCCCTATATGGCTATTGGGATATGTTAAATGTCGAGCCACTAGGTGGAGAAGGGGTTCCATTCTATACCATTGTATTGTGTTCCATAGTTGAGCACATGAACAAGGAGTGAAAAAATTGAGATCATAATAGAGGGGTTTAATGTTCTGTAGTAGCTTAACAGGACATAGATCCCATGTAAATACATAGAGAGGGCCTTCTCCTTTGTACTTGCATTATTTCCATACCAGATAAGAAAAAACAGAGTAGCCTCGCCTTCTAGATGGGTTTTCTCCCATAAGGGTTTCCGAGAGAAAATATTTGTGTCATTTTGTGGATGGTGTGCAGTTGTATTTTATTGTTCTTTATTTTTCGCATTTTAATTATCTAATTCATGCATAAGAATAAAACCAGTAACCAAATATTCTGGAATCTAAAGGAATTTAACCTTCATAGTGTAGATTTCAATTTTATTTGTCAAAACTATTATGACAAACTAATCCAGTGGAATATCCATGACAGTTTACAAATCAATGGGCCACCAAGATGTTGAGGTATGATTATGAGATCATATATATGAAGGGTAAAGAGAATGTTGTGGCTAATTCTTTATCCTAAGAAATTGAGGATACGTAACTCCTTGCCTTATCATTACCAAGTCTGGGAAGGATAAAGGAAGCCCATGGGGAATGTCTAGAAAACAATACTTTAAGGAAATTCATCCAATGGCTTCATGTAGATCCAAACCGACCTAAAAGTTATACATGGAAACAAGATACATTGCGGTATAAAGGGAAAGTTGTTTTGGAAAAATATTCAACCCTAAAAAAATGATACTTAGAGGAGCTACATTCATCACCAATAACAAGTCACTCTGGATTTCATAAAACTTATGAAAGAACTAAGTGTTCATTCTTTGGGGAAGGAATGAAAACAAACATCTAGAATTGAGTAGCATCTTATGATGCTTTCCAACAAAACAAGGGAGAGATGGTGAAGCTATTGGGGGAATTGCAACCACTATCAATCCCAACATAGATCTAGACAGAAATTTCAATGGACTTTATCATGGGACTCCCAAAATTAGGCAACAAATTAGTCATCATGGTGGTTGTTGATCTTATTTCAAAAGATACTCATTTTTTTTTCATATCTCATCCTTTCAATGCTTCCTTAGTTTCATACGCCTCCATGGATCAAATATTTAACCTACATGGTATTCCCACTTCCATTTTCTTACATCGGGACCCCACATTCACCATCAAATTTTGGCAAGAGGTATTTAAACTTCAAGGAACACAGATGAATATGATCACTACATATCATCCTTAAACCGATGGTTAAACATAAGTATACCTCATCAAAAACACTAAGAATTTCTCTTCATCTAAACATAATTGGTCAACAAAATCTTAGAAGCCTATTTTAGATTGTTTTCTTATGAAAAACCACACCAATAGGAAAAATGGCTTCTCCTTGTCGAATGGTGGTACAACACCACCTATCATGGAGATACCAAAATGAAACCATATGAAGTTGTTTATGGCCCAAAACCCTCATCGGTGGAATCTTATGTACTATGTACCTCCAAGGTTCATGTAGTAGATAGAAAACTTCACACCAGAGAATATAGTATCTATATGCTCAATGAAAACTTGGTTATGGCACAAAATCAAATGAAACAAGAAGTTGATCATCATATATCCAAACATTATTTTGCCAAAGGGGATCAAGCGTTCCTTTTCCTGGGGCCTTATAAACATACATCATTCAAATATAAAGTTCCCCATAAGATATCTCTTATGTTCTATGGTCCTTATGAGATCATACAACACATTGGTCAGGATGCCTACTTGTTGCCTCTACCATCCCACTTGAAGATTCATCCAATATTTCATGTGTCCCATTTGAAGAAGGTTGTGGGATCAAATTGGAAAGTGCAAGCCAACCTACCAAAACTTGATGAAGAAGGTTCCATTTGACTCTAGCCAGAAGTGATATTGGACACCAGCGAGTGTCAGTTGCACCATCACATGATTAGGGAAGTATTGATCTAGTGGAAATATATGCAACTAGAATATGCCACATGGGAACTGACAACGATTCTACACCAATTTCCTCACCTTCATCCTTGAGGAAAATGCTCCTTTTGAAGGAGGAGGGCATGTTAGGGTCTTACCGTAACCCCATTACTTATATACTTTATTAATGTATGAGGCCACCTTTCTTGAATAAGGCCCATTAAATAGTTATTTAATAGTCATTCATTGTAAAAAGGGTCCTCTTAATTAATAAGGCCCAAATTAGTTAATAGGCCTTCATTATAAGTAGGACTGTAGGTAGTTAATATTATCTTTGGATAGTTATATATTGATTAGAAGGTTATGTAATGTTTTGTCAATAACTGTTATTGTAATTAGATCTTTGCTATAGAATGTTTCCTCCTTGAAAAGGAAAGTGAACATAGCTCTCTATTTTTTTATTATCAAGAGATATTTCTCTTGGTTCATCTATTTTCTCTTGTGTTCTTTGTTTTTTATCTACATTTTATGTGTTTGCTCTAAAGTTTTCGGGTTAAGTACATTACATAAATAGACCTAGCATAGCCTAGGAGGCTTGGCATAGTATATGGTTGGGGCATATCTACATATATTGTAACATACCCAGTCACCAATAGGTTGAGTCATGTTACTTCTAGAATGCCCTTCAAGAATGTTTTGATACCAATTTGTAACGTACTTGGAATCAACACTCGAAAAAATTCGCTCTGATACCACTTTGACGTACCCAAAACAACGAATACCAAAACAATTTGCCTGGATACTAATATGAAATGTACCCATTTCCCAGGTACTTCCAAATTCACCCTCTTAGATTGATTACAAATTTATATTCCATTATTTCCATTCAAGAAACATGAATCCAAAGCATGCAATTAAATAGGACATGCTCAACCTTGAAAGAATGATTAATAGCATGTCATGTACAACATTACAAAAAACATGCATAGCATAAACACATCATCTCAGAGATAATAATAATACATAGAGGAATATAAATATGCAAGAAAATACAGAGAACACATATCATTAATTAAACCATTCGCCAACTGGATGTAAACCAAGGAAATTTCACCCGACCATAGACACTAATGTTCCAAATATCAACAGTAGGTCACCCCCGAGCTACAGATATGAATCCACAAGGAAAAGTCCTAGGCCAACCCTAAACACACAACAATTAGTTAACATGCTCTAATTGTTTTCCCAAACACATAACAATCCTAATTCACCAACTCTCTTCCCCTTCAGCCTACACAACCCAAATAAATGAACCCCTTTCTCTGCAATGCAATCCCTTAGGTTGTTCCATTTCTCTTTCAGTGCTCTAGTTCTACTGGTCAGGGATATCAATGTTGGAAAACTCTAAGGATTCTCATCTGTGAATAGTTTGACTCTACATGCTAATGCATCCAAGCACTCAAGAATTCATTACTTTCTAGAATAATCAATAATTATTTACATCCATCTAATAATGTCTCTCCTCCTCCATCCATTCGTTTCCATGGCATCCCCAACACACAAATGAGAAAGAGTAAATGAAGAACCAAAAACTTATTGAGTAGAAAAAAGAATGAGCCAACAAATGAACAACCCCAAACATCCCACAAGCAGGGTTTAAATAGAAAGGACATGGTCTCCCCAAGATACTCGTGCACCCTAAGAGACAATGTGGTCTCCCCAAGAGACTCACACGCCCCAAGAGACTCAGATGCCCCCTCACACAATCGCTTGTAAATAAATGATTAATAGAAAGAGTATCCCTCAACCACTTTCTCGTGAAATCATATCACCCTATATCTTGTCCTTGTCTGTCTCGAAGCTAGTGATGTATTTTATTAATATATATGAAGTATTACATTTATGGGCACCCTGGTCATTCAACATACCATCTCACCAACCTAAGTCACACTTACATAATACATTCTAGTTCATAGGGACTAAAATCAGGGTATTAAATCACCCTCCCCTTATTTTTGCGCTGTCTTCAGTGCACAATATCATACTGATGTTCTTAATATCATAAATCTAGGCTCCCCGACCTTTAATATGCATAGGTATTCCAACCCAATTCCTATATAAATAGGCACTCCGACCTAAACACATGCATACATAGGTACTCCAACCCAAAAAATGCATAATGGTCTCACCATTTATATTTTCTATCAACAGTTCCAACCAGCAAGCTCTCATTCCCCATCATACTACATAACCCAAAGAGTGTACCCCCTTCTCTTCTCTATAGTCCTTTAGGATGTACCACTTCTCTTCAGGGCTTCAGTCCACTCGGCCAGCAAGTTTCAGAGTTGTGGCTACATGAACTCCAAGTGCAACAAGTCCATTAGACTTTCTTCGTTCCATGCCTTTGTCCTTGAGCTCAATTTCCTTCTAGTTCTATTATACCCGATATTCTAGCTTCAATATTCAACATGTCATCTTTATTACACACATATAGTCATCATGAGATATCATCAAAACAATTTTAAATTTTAAATTTCCAAATCTGTTTCATAAGGAAACTCAAATTTCCCCAAGTATTAAGTTCCATCTCATAATTGCTTGTCTCTTGCCACAACAAGAATTAGTATTTATTATGGATTAAAATAGTTCTATACTTCATACCACTCTTCCTGCAACAATCTCAACCTTTCATTCAGCTAAATATATTTGTTATTATATCATAACAAATTTGCAATTATTAATTTCTTAAATTTGTTTTATACAGGAAAACAAATTTCCCAAGCATGATCTTCTTACTCATAATGTTTGGATCTTGTAGTAGTAGATATCAATATTCCTTATGGGCTTAAATCCTTGCCATATCCAATACCATTCTTCCTGCAACTTTCTCAATTTCCATGCAACCAAACAAATTGTTAGCATATCGTAACAATTTTTCAGTTATAAATGTCAAATCTGTTTTATACATGAAAACAAAATTTCCATGCACGAGTTTTTTGGTCATTGTTCATTTGTCTCTTGCATCAATAGATATCAGTCTTCCTTATGGGCTTACATCATTTCCATATTCAAGACTACTCTACCTACAATTTTCCCAATTTCCATGCAACCAAACGAATTGTTAGCATACCATAACAATTTGTAATTATAAATTTCTCAATCTATTTCATAAGGAAAACAAAAATTCCCATGCATGAACTTCCTACTCATTATGTTTGGCTCTTGCAATTGTATATATCAATATTCCTTATGGGATTACATCATTTCCATATCCAAGACTACTCTACTTGCAACTTTTCCAATTTACACTCAACCAAAAAAATTACCAGTATCTCATGTACAATATTTATTCCCATGGAAACAATTATAAAATTTCAAAAAGTGATATCCGAATT
This sequence comes from Picea sitchensis, assembly GCA_010110895.2. Classification (NCBI taxonomy): domain Eukaryota; kingdom Viridiplantae; phylum Streptophyta; class Pinopsida; order Pinales; family Pinaceae; genus Picea; species Picea sitchensis. The sequence continues at coordinate 646,623 of SNQJ01S0000930.1, forward strand.
GTTTACAGTAACAATTCAATCACTTCCATTAATCCAACTATTAAATGGAAAGGATTCAACATTCTCTACACATGTATTATCATCTAGTGCTTTCTTTCTCTTACCCATTAATATGTTCATTACTCTGTTCCCATGACAAATCTTTTTTGTAATCCAACATTATGTAACTATTTCAACCTGCAACTTGTTGCAATATCTAAAAGCTCCCGAAATGTTCTCAAATTCATGAGTTAGCAATAATCACATCATTTCAGTTGTTATCATGATCATTTCTATGAAATATAATATATACATGCATTCACCAAAATGCATTCAATAATTCCTTTCAGGATAAACATATATTATCTTAGCATGCATGTGTGCAACTCTACCACTTGCACACGTGTATAACTTATTCATGCATACCTATTCAATGTACCTCTACATTGATCTTAGAATGTCCTCTTTCTAAGTCATGTATCCCATCATGGTGAATTGGAAGGTTTGTCCAATGCCTCGACACATCATCCACACACTTCCTAATTACTTGCCCAACTATTCGAATGCCCTCCTTTTCAACCCAAACACAACACCAAGAAAATAATTCTTGGGTGTTCTTCAATGTTGGCAAAAAGGTTCCAGTCCAAACATCAATTATAGTAGGAATACTATCAAATCCTTGTATGACACCATATCCTTGTTGATATTATGGTAGCTGCGGGAGGTATTTACCTCCACATGTAAACCTGACGAGAATAGAATATTCTAGGAAGCAAGAAGAAACCCTAATTGATTGGTTAATAACCCTAGAAGACAAGTAGGCTCAAGGAATGACTTCTATTAGGTTATTAGCCTCCAAGAGAATAAGTCGACTAAAGGAAATAATATATACTAAAGAATTAGTACCCAGAATGAGAAGTTGGCCCAAATAGTTTTCCAGATTTAGTATAAATACAGGAGGCCAGTCTTCATTCTGGCATGATTTCTCAAAACTGCAGAAGCAACACTTGTGCGCACTGCAGTTGGCCAGTTTGTGCGCAAGTTTGAAGGAGAGCTGTCGTTGCAGCTGCTACAACTAGAAAATTTTGGCTTTGGCTTGGACTATCTCTTGGTTATGGTTTGGACTCTCTGATCAACTCTTGCTTGGTGTGTTGTCCTTGGAGAAAGGTGTGCCACCCTTTGTTTGTATATCTATCCTAGGGTTTGCTTCCGGAATGATTCTTTGTCAAGGTTAAGGTGCTCGGGGGTGGCTTTGGCCTATGGTTGGGTGACAATAGTGATATTGTCTATGGTTAAATGAGCACATCCATCATATTCTAACAGGTTATGGGCCCACACCTCCTTCATTCAGTCTAACTACTAGAAGGGAGCATAGCCATAAGGATACTAAGCTTGTTGAAGAACTGTCGCTAGGGTGTCTAGCAGGAGTAGTTACCAAAGCACTGTCGCTAGGGTTATTAGCAGATGCAGTTGCAGAAACCCTAACCCTCTCATTGAGGCACCTTAAGTGAAGGGATTGACCTAATTTCCGGATAGACTAGTGTTCCCTAGCCTACCGCATCTCCTGGTACTCTCAGCAAGCAAAAACGTCAAGTTTAAGTTTTTGGTCAAATCTAGGGTTGACCCAGTCAAGGAAACCATGACATAATCTATGAAGTCAGAAAACATGTTAGATGGGGCTTCTAACTTCATAGTGTGGAAAACAAGGATTGACCTCATCCTTGCCAAGAATAAAGTGTTGGATATCGTGAAAGGAAAGATCGTGGAACCAGAGTTTGAAGAAGGAAAAGAGAAGGAACCGCAGAACATTGCAGTTATGGAGAAGTTCAAAGACAGTGACATCAATGCCATGAGTGTCATAGTGGACTCTATAAAAGACCACTTGATACCCTACATCTCCCATATTGACTCATCTAAGAAGATGTATGATGCCCTAACAAACCTCTTCTCAGTCAAAAAACATTGGACAAGTAATGAGTTTGAAGAATGACCTCCGTGACATGTAGATGAATGATGATGACAACATACCATCATACTTTGTGAGGATATCTCAGTTAAGAGATCAACTACAAGCTATTGAAGAGATCATCTTAGAGAAGGAACTGGTAAATATAGTACTCAACGGTCTTCCTAAGACATGGGATGCATTTGCCACAAGTATGAACACAAGAAGGAGTATACATTCGAAGAACTTTGGACTTGATGTGCACAAGAAGAATCAAGGATTAGTGCAAAAGAGAAACCTCAAAATAAATACGATGATCAAGCCTTCACAGCAAGATTCAAGAATTTCAGGAACAAAAGGAAGTTTGGTTCAAGGAAGAAGCCAAATCAAGAGAAAGATATGTCAAAAATACAATGCTTCAACTATTGAAAGTATGGTCACTACAAGAATCATTGTCCTGAGATGAAGAAAAGGAAGGAGACACACGAAGCATCAGTTGTCGAAGAAAAGGAACCTTCAAAGAAGATTAAGAAGGACAAAACATACTTCTTCTTGTAAGACAAGGTAAACAATACTCTTCATAGTTCTTGTACATACCATGTTTTCTGTACATATCTTGTATATCTATTTCTTAGAAGATTATATGTTCCAAGAGAAACTATACCTATGGAAGAACAACAAGATAAGGATTTTTGTTATTCTGACTACAAGACATACAATACACATGAAAGGATGAAGTACATCAAACAATTCACGTGGAAGTTATTACATAAATAATAGCTGCAAGATAAGCCGAAATCAGAATCAATCTTAAAGAAACCTAGAAGAAGTAAAGACAGAAAGAAGTCAACAATCAAGAGGAAATTGGAGAAATACTTATGACACTTTGCATAAGGCAATAAGGATGCAGACGAAAGCATGGATTATGTTAGATGGAGGGAGCTGATTATATACTTCCAAAAGAAAAACATGCACGCATACATGAAGCAAGGATTAGGAGGGAGATAATCCTATGATCCATTGAATATGATGAAGTATATATCCATGGTAGTAGCCATGAAAGCAGTACATGTTCAGTTTGACTTTAGAAGAAGTCTTCTTCGAAAAGAAACCTTAAAGTATCCTTGTTTGTCCATCCACATCCATGATCCTATGATGAAAGAAAGAACTTGGAATCTTCAGAGCATGGAATCTATAGAAAACTCCATGAACTCAAGAGCTAAAGAGAAACATGATGAAGAACATGAAGATTCCAAGAAAGAAAGTAAAACCAAAACAACTAGTCATTGCATCGAGAATCACAAGACTATCGGCATGATCTGAACTCACTAAAATCAATCAAGCAGAGGAACTGAAAGTTGTGTTGAAGAACAGTGTATGAAAGATTGGTGAATGTAAGAATTGTGAGATCCAGAACTAGAGGTTCTCCTAGATGGAGGGAGAAGGATATGATGATTACTTGTTCCAGTAAACCAGACATATCTCTACATGAGTCATTATATCATCCGCAATATCCATGGGTTGGAGTTTACATCAGATAAATGCAAACACTGTTCCCCAAAATAATTGAACAAAGAGCGTATGTAGATCAACCTCAAGGCTTTGAGGTATACCAAAAAGAGACCCTTGTATGTAGATGGAAGAAGACAACTTGGTGGAGAACCTCCAATGCACAACAGAAGCATGGTGAAGACTTTATATAACATAGATATTGTATCAGAATGGTTACTCGGAAGCTCAGGATGATGGTTTTATAATCCATAACAAACTCTCATGATGGAAGAAGAAGTACCACTTGGATATCTTCCAGTTTGACCCTTTCCACGATGTTATGAGCTAGCAGGAAACAAAGATGAATCCAAGAATGATATACTATATTGATCAGAGCTATATGAAGCCTTCAGAGAAGACCAATGTTCCAGAAATACTGAAGTACAATGAGATCAAGCATTACATTCCAGAAAAGGGAAGGTGGTTCTCCAATATACATCTCCACAGATGAGCAGATAAACAGACATTTTGGTAAATCCTCTATCCAAGATGAAATATTTTGCGTACTCAAGCTAGACCTCGTGGAGACGACTTCCTTATTGAAAAAGGAAGAGATGACTTTCAGGTTGGGAGGGAGCACTGATGTGTTATTGATTTATGGACAATCATTTTTCAATTCAAAAAATGGTCCAGGATGAGCAGTTCCTTTCCAGTTCGGAAAGTGGTTTGAGATTTCTGACGGACAGGCATTTTCCAGTTCGGAAAATGGTCCAAATGGAACGGTCATTTTCGTAATGAAAATGGTTCGATGGATTGTTGATGTACCATAGAAAACGATTTCGCATTGTGGTTAACATGGGGAATGGTCTAGGAAAGTCTCTCTTCTTGATGATCACTCTAAGTAGTGGTCAAGAAGATTGTTCCGCCTCGCCGGACAGTCATTCTTTCGAAGCTCACAGTTGCGAGCAGTTTCGAAGAATGGTCTATTTTGGAGGTTGGTGCAGGACAGTCATTTCCTTAGGAAATGGTTCGGATAGTCATTCCCTAGGGAAGATTCATTCTCTCCAGGTTGCACTTTGTTTAGTGCCAGAGGAATGGCCCAGATAGGTGAATGATCCAGGTTCAACAATCAGGGACAGGCATTCCCTAGGGCAGACTCATTCGCTCCAGGTTGCACTTTGTTTAGTGTCGTAGGAATGGCCCAGGATAGGGAATGGTCCAGGCTCAGAAATTTGGACAGTTATTCTTCCTTTCTTGAGAAGAATAGTCCAGATAGATCATCATTAATGTTTTACCTTCTGAGGGAAGATACTCTTCCAGATCTCACAGATGTGAGTGGAAGAATCACCTAGATGATTCAGTTTATATCATAATAATGTTTTATGTGCAGTTTGATATCATATGATTGTTATGGAGATTGTATGTCTCTATACAGTAGATGTGTGCTACTGTGGTGGATGTGTTCCATTGATTGTGACTATACGTCACTGATCAAATATATGTGTGCTACTTGGTGTGGTAGTGTACCACTAGATTGTATTTTTGTACTACTATGGATAGACACAATTTTTCTCTATTGAATTATATTGTTATGATTTCCTTGAAGACTATCAACAGTGTTGGAAATGATTATCATCTAGATGAATGATCAATGGACAGATATTTCCCTGATGAAAAATGGTCCAGGACATTTATTCTTCTAGGACATATGTCCGGATTAGAATAATGGTTCTTGTGTCACTCTATGGAGTGAGTGACTTAACAAGCATCATGTCTGATTACTCATATGGAGTATGGTTTCAAGAGATGATGCAGTTGATGACATTGATAGTGATGATGGTGCTCATGATCTAGTCATGAGATAGTCTATACGACTATGTTGATGCTACCGGGTGAATGGTATGTTTGTGATCAAGACCATTACCTTCAATACCTCCCTAGCTAGGAGGGAGTTGATGTTATGGTAGATGTCGGAAATATTTACCTCCACGTGTAAACCTGACAAAAATAGAATACTCCAGGAAGCAAGAAGAAACCCTAATTGATTGGTTAATAACCCTAAAAGACAAGTCGTCTCAAGGAATGACTTGTATTAGGTTATTAGCCTCCAAGAGAAGAAGTTGGCTAAAGGAAATAATATATACTAAAGAATTAGTACCCAGAATGAGAAGTTTACCCAGGGAGTTTGCCAAATTTAGTATAAATACAGAAGGCCAATCATCATTCTGGCAAGCTTTCTCAGAACTGCAGAAGAAGCACTTGTGTGCACTGCAGTTGGCCAGTTTGTGCACAAGTTTGGAGGAGAGATACCATTGCAGCTGATGCAGCTAGAAGATTTCGGTTTTGGCTTGGAATATCTCTTGGTTATGGTTTGGACTCTTTGATCAACTCTTGCTTGGTGCGCTATCCTTGGAGAAAGATGCGCCACCCTTTGTTTGGATATCTAGCCTAGGGTTTGCTTCCAGAATGATTCTCTGTCAAGGTTAAGGTGCTCGGGGGTGGCTTCGGCCTATGGTTGGGTGACAATAGCTATATTTTCTATGGTTAAATGAGCACATCCATCATATTCTAACAATCCTTTCCATATCCAATCATGTCATGGCCTTACACATGACTAGCTTTGACGACATTCATTTCTATAACATTTTTATTCCCCCTTTATTGCTTTGGTTATTAACTCATAACCAACACAATCCTAACATGTTATTTCATATGAATGCATTCTAAAGTTAAATGAATTTTATAACTAACACAAGACTTCAACCTTTACCATACCAACAAGCAAATAATTCAAATGAATGCAATCAAAACACATAATAATATCACTTTAAATGTTAAATTATGACTAAGGAAATTCTTACCTAAATTCCCTTCAACATAATACATCAAATCCATACATGCATCGCTTCCATTTAATTAGTTTGATCCTACCTGATTAGTTGGTACTAGTAGGAGCTATCATTCCTCCTTCACCAACCTCTTATTCACATTTCACCTTTTGGTTGCTCCTTCATATTGATGGCTTCCATATGCAGCACCATCAACACTTTCAGCCATGTAGTAACTTCCTCTTTCTTGTACAACAACCATCATTGACAACTTTAACATTCAAATATATATCAGTAGACTACCCCTAGTATACAACATGTTATATGTACACTCAAACACTTTCACATGTACTAATGCATATCTATTTGCACTAAGAATGCATCCTTAACATGACCATGAGTGCATATGCTCTCCATCTTCCTGTGATATATATGGTTGTCCAACATCCATATCATAATTGTTGCTATAACAATTTGCACCAACTTATTTCATCATGTATAGCTCCCTTTGTTGTTGTCGATTGTCCTCAATTCTACTGGATTCTTGTCACCCTTCCTTCATGTTAGAATATGATGGATGTGCTCGTTTTACCATAGACAATATCACTATTTTCACCCAACCATAGGCCGAAGCCACCCTCCAAGCACCTTAACCTTGACAGAGAAACACTCTGGAAGAAAACCCTAGGCTAGATAGCCAAACAAAGGGTAGTGCACCTTTCTCCAAGGATAGTGCACCAAACAAGAGATGATCAGATAGTCCAAACCATAACCAAGAGATATTCCAAGCCAAAACATAATATGCTAGCTGCAGTAGTTGCAACGATAGCTTCTCCTCCAAACTTGCGCACAAACTAACTAACTGCAGTGCACACAAGTGAGCTCTGCAATTCTGAGAATGCCTGCCAGAATGAAGACTGGCCTCCTGTATTTATATTAATTTTGGCTAGCTTCCTAGGCCAACTTCTCATTCTGGGTGCCTATTTACTTAGTATATAATATTTCTTCTGGTTGACTTCTTCTCTTGGAGGCTAATAACCTAATACAAATTATCCTCTTGAGCCAACTTGTCTTCTAGGGTTATTAGCCAACTCATTAGGGTTTCTTCTTGCTTCCTAGAATATTCTATTCTCGTTAGGTTTACATGTGGAGGTAAATACCTCCTACAGCTACCATAATATCAACACTCCCTCCTATATAGGGAGGTATTATAGGTAATGGTCTTGAGCACAAACATACCATTCACCTGGTAGCATCAACATAGTTGTATAGACTATCACATGACTAGATCATGAGCACCATCATCACCATCAGTGTCATCAGCTACATCATCTCTCGAAACTATACTCCATCTGAGTAATTATACATGATGTTGGATAAGTCACTCACTCCATAGAGTGACACAATATCCATTCTTCTAATCGGAACATATGTCCTAGAAGAATAAATGTCCTGAACCATTTTCTGTCTGGGAAATCTCTGTCCATTGATCATCCATATAGCTGCTAATCATTTCCAACACTGTTGATAGTATTCAAGACAATCAGAACAATATCATTCAATAGAACACAACTGTGTCTATCCATATTAGTACACAACTACAATCCAGTGGTACACTACCACACCAAGTAGCACACAGGTACTTGATCAGTGATGTATAGTCAAAAACAGTGGAACACATCCACCGTGGTAGTATACATCTACTGTCTAGAGACATACAGTCTTCATAACAATCATCTGATATCAACCTACACAGAAACAACGTTATGATATAAACTGAATCATTTGGGCCATTATTCTACTCACATCTGTGAGATCTGGAAGAGCATCTGCCCTGAGAAGGTCAAACATCAATGATGAGATATCTGGACTATTCTTCTCAAGAAAGGAAGAATAATTGTCCTGATTTATGAGTATGGACCACTCCCCACCCTGGGCCATTCCTCGGACACTGAACAAAGTCTAACCTGGAGAGAATGAGTTTTCCCTAAGGAATGTCTCTCATGTTTGCTGAACCTGGACCATTCACCTATCTGGGCCATTCCTCCGGCACTAAACAAAGTGCAACCTAGAGAGAATGAATCTACCCTAGGGAATGCATGTCCTGACCATTTCCTAAGGAAATGGTTGTCCTGCACTAACCTCCAAAACGAACCATTCTTCGAAACTGCTCACAACTGTGAGCTTCGAAAGAATGACTGTCTGGCGAGGCAGACCAGTCTTCTTGATTAACCATCAAGAAGAGAGATTGTCCTAGACCATTCCCCATGTTAACTACAATGGGAAATTGTTGTCTATGGTACATCAAAAATCCATCGAACCATTTTCATTACAAAAATGACTGTTCGATCTAGACCATTTTCTGAACTAGAAAATGCCTGTCCGTCAGAAATCTCAAACCACTTTCCGAACTGGAAAGTAACTGCTCATCCTGGACCATTTTTCAAACTGAAAAATGACTATTCATAAATCAATAACACATCAGTGCTCCCTCCCAACCTGGGAGTCATCTCTTCCTTTTTCAATACGGAAGTCATCTCCACGAGCTCCAGCTTGAGTATGCAAACTCTTTGATCTTGGACAGAGGCTTTACCAAAATGTCTGCTTATCTACTCATCTATGGAGATATATATATATATTGGAGAACCACTTCTCTTTTCTAGACTTCATCATGGAGAATGTAATGCTTGATCTCAAAGTACTTTGGTCTTTCTGGAAAACTGGTTTTCTTTGAAGGCATCATATAGCTTTGATCAATATAGTGTGTCATTATTGGATTCATCTTTTGTTCCCCATTAGCTCATAACATCGTGGCAAGGCTCAAACTAGAACATATCCATGTGGCACTTATTCTGTCATCATGATATCTTTGTCATGGATTGGCAATCCATCATCCTGATCTTCGGAGTAATCATTCTGATACAATATCTCTGTTATAGAAAGTCTTCACCATGCTTATGTTGTGCATTGGAGGGTCTCCTCCAAGTTGTCTTCTTCCATATGTATACAAGGGTCTCTTTCTGGTATACCTCAAAGCATTGAGGTTGCTCTACATACGCTCTTTGTTCAATTATTCTAGATAACATTCTTTGCATTCATCTTATGTCAATTCCAACCTATGGATATTGTGGACGATATAATGGCTCATGTAGAGATATATCTGGTTTACTAGAACAAGTAATCATCATAGTCTTCTCCCTCCATCTGGGATAACCTCTAGTTCTGGATGTTGCAATGATTACATTCATAAGTCTTTCATACATTGTTATTCATCACAAATTTCAATACCTCTTATTGATTTCTTTTAGTGAGTTCATATCAAGCTGGTAATCTTGTGATTCTCGATACAATGACTGATTGTTCTGGATTTTCTTTCTTTCTTGGAATCTTCATGTTCTTCCTTATTTTTCTCTTTAGATCTTAGGTCCATGGATTTTTCTATAGATTCAATGCTCTGAAGATTCTAGCTTCTTCCTTTCATAGTAGGATCATGGATGTGGATGGATAACCAGGGATGCTTTAAGGCTTCTTTTCAAAGAAGACTTCTTCTAAGGTCAAACTGAACAGGTACTTCTTTTCATGACTACTACCATGGATATATACTTTATCACCTTTAATGGATCATAGGATTAGCTCCCTCCTCATCCTTTCTTCATGTATGAATGCATGCTCTTATTTTGGTAATATATAATCAACTCCCTCCATCTAGGAGAGTCCACGCTTCTGTCTACATCCTTATTTCCCTCTGCAAAGTGTTACAAATATTTTTCCAATTTCCTCTTGATTGTTGAATTCTTTCTGTCTTTACTTCTTCTAGGTTTCTTTCTGATTTCGACTTATCTTGCAGCTTGTCTTATAGTCATAGTGATAGCAATCCTTATTGTGTTGTTCTTCCATAACTATAGTTTCTCTTTGAACATATTATCTTCTAAAAAATAGATATGCAAGATATGTACTGAAAACATGGTATGTACAATAACTATGAAGAGTATTGTTACCTTGTCTTAGAAGAAGAAGTATGTTTTGTCCTGCTTGGTTTTCTTTGAGGGTTCCCTTTCTTCGGAAACTGATGCTTCATGTTTTTCCTTCCTTTTCTTTAACTCAGGACAATGATTCTTGTAGTGACCATACTTTTGACAATTGAAGCATTGTATCCTTGAGATATCTTTCTCTTGATTTGTTTTCTTCCTCAAGCCAAACTTCTTTTTGTTCTTGAAATCCTTGAACCTTGTTGTGAAGGCTTGATCATCGTACTTCTTTTGGGGTTTCTCTTTTGCACTTATCCTTGATTCTTCTTGATCACAAAAGTCCAAAGTTATTCAAATGTAGGATACTCATTTCTTGTGTTTATGCTTGCGGCAAATGCATCCCACGTCTTGGGAAGACCATTGAGTACTATGTTTACCAATTCCTTATCTAAAATGATCTCTTCAATAGCTTGTAGTTGAACTCTTAACTAAGAGATTTTCACAAAGTATGATGTTATGTTGTCATCATCATTCATATTCATGTCACAGAGCTCATTCTTCAGACTCATTACTTGTCCAATGTTTCTGACTGAGAAGAGGTTTGTTAGGGCATCGTACATATTCTTCAATGAGTCGAGATGGGAGATGGGAGATGTAGGGTATCAAGTGGTATTTTATAGAGTCCATGATGATACTCATGGAATTGATATCACCGTCTTTGAACTTCTCCATAACTGCAACTTTCTGCAGTTCCTTCTATTTTCCTTCTTCAAACTCTGGTTCCACGATCTTTCCTTTCACGATATCTAGCACTTTATTCTTGGCAAGGATGAGGTCAATGCTTGTCTTCCACACTCTGAAGTTAGAATCTCCATCTAAATTGTTTTCTGACTTCATAGAGTAAGTCATGGCTGCGTTGACTTGGTCAACCCTAGATTTGACCAAAAAATCAAACTTGACGTCTTGGCTTGCTGAGATTACTAGGAGATGTGCTAGGCTAGTGCGCACTGGTCTATCTGAAAATTAGGTCAATCCATTCACTTAAGGTTCCTCAACGAGAGGGTTAGGGTTTCCGAAACTGCACCTGCTAGTAACCCTAGCGGCAGTGCTTTGGTGACTGCTCCTACTAGAAACCCTAGCGGCAGTTCTTCAACGAGCTTAATATCCTTATGGCTATGTTCCCTTTCAGTAGTTAGAATGAATGAAGGAGGTGTGGGCCCATAAACTGTTAGAATATGATGGATGTGCTTGTTTTACCATAGACAATATCATTATTGTCACCCAACCATAGGCCGAAGCCACCCTCAGAGCACCTTAACCTTGACAGAGAATCACTCTGGAAGAAAACCGTAGGCTAGATATCCAAACAAAGGGTAGCACACTTTTATCCAAGGATATCACACCAAACAAGAGCTGATCAGATAGTCCAAACCATAACCATGAGATAGTCCAAGCCAAAACGTAATCTGCTAGCTGCAGCAACTGCAACACCAACTTATCCTCCAAACTTGCGCACAAACTAGCTAATTGAAGTGCGCACAAGTGAGCTCTGCATTTCTGAGAATGCCTGCCAGAATGAAGATTGGCCTCCTGTATTTATATTAATTCTGGCTAACTTCCTGGGCCAACTTCTCATTCTAGGTGCCTATTTACTTAGTATATAATATTTCTTCTGGTCGACTTCTTCTCTTGGAGTTTAATAACCTAATACAAATTATCCTCTTGAGCCAACCTGTCTTCTAGGGTATTAGCCAACTCATTAGGGTTTCTTCTTGCTTCCCAGAATATTCTATTCTCGTTAGGTTTACATGTCAAGGTAATTACCTCCCGTAGCTACCATAATATCAACACTTCAAGTGTGATTACATATTTTAAATTAGCTATGCACATAATCCATTTCCTTATGTATATATTTCACCCTTTAGAGTGCATGAGTATTCATTATTACACTCCTGAACTTCTTACACTTGTATCATGCTTCCACTACACTATAATAACAAAAAGGTGGAGGTACTACTCCAAAACTTTATAACTAAACCTTGGAGATGATGCACCTACAAGCCACCAAAGGCCTTCCCCAATTTTCTAAGAATAATGTGCTTCCCAACTCAAAATATGGGTGGTAAGAAGTATTCTCCTTTCCAGTAGCTTTCCAATGACTATTCATATGCCTCAATATGATTTTTGACCTAAAAGTTATGGCTTTCTGAAAAATCCATTTTCACCCCATTTATGCATTCTCCATTGGTGAAATTTTACTAGGAGCCAACTTCTATCAACTGTAGCAGAAAGTCCATAAAAAAGCAAGAAAAATTTTATATTGGGAACTGATAGTATTTATAATGGTGAACACATAATAACCTTTAGATTCTCTATTGATCGTTCCAGTAAGATTTTGTAACAATTTGGAATCTGCAACTTTGTCCTTTTTACAACAATATTCCCTTTTCTTTTCTCAAACCACCTTTCTTAATCACCCCTCTAAATCCAATTATGATCTCATAATCCAATTCTTCTCTTTGAGATATTTCTTACCACTCCATGCTAAAAAACGAGCTTGAGATCAAAAGTTATGGATTTTTAAAGTTTCCAGGCCTTGTTTTTCCAAAAACCACCTCACGTCCACATGGCTCCCCCATGGACCCTCTCCACCTGTACCATCCAACATGGAATTACCTCATGTTGACATATCAGAACATGTAATCCTATGACATGGCATACCCCAACCAATGAATGGCGAGAACATTACACAACTGATGATGTTCTTAGAGGCAATTCTATGTCTAATTGGGCATCGTGATCCATTGGATCTCCCACACTTGAGACTAGCTAAGACTTTCTCAGTTTCCAGTTAGACGGTGGTATGGTCCCTGGAACTGTACCCCAACCAAGAATACACCCCCATAGACACCTTAACCCAAAAGACACCTGACTCCACCAGGAACTGGAACCCCAGGCTCTGCCAAGTCCCTTGCAACAATTCTCCACTCGACCGGGGATCCATTTCTCTAGTGAGATGACTCTCTCTCCTGAGATTTGTCTAAGATATCAATGAATAAGATCTCTTGTTGTCAAAAATCCAACGGTTGGGATCTACCCCTGGGCACAAGGGTTTGTAAGGACCACAGGCCCCTTCCTCAATCTTCCCACTCAGGTGCAGACACCTACCCACTTCCCATTAACTACACTGGACGACACATGGTTGATGATGTGGCACTAACATGACAGGGATGTGGTGCCAACACTAGGCCATCGGTCACCCCGCATGCACAAAATCCCATCTGACTCCCTTTTAGTCAACCCTATTTCGGTCCACCAGGTCACCAGGAAAGCTTCCATATAAGTACTTCCAATTGACTTTAGTTCAATCAGGTTCAGCCCACCGACCACTGGGCCACTGCATAAGCTTCTATCCAATTCTCCTCTATATGATTCTGGTTCGGTCCATCGGTACACCAAGCCACCAGGGCATCAGTCGCCACACGCAAACCTCCATCTGACTCCCTTTCCGTTGACCCCAGTCTGGTCCACCAAGCCACCAACCACCCCCACGTAAACATCCATCCAACAAGGAGTGATCTGATACCGGTCCAATCCACCGACCAATTGGGCATCGGGAAAAACATCGTTGCTATCTACATTCCAAAGTGGCATCCAATCTGGTTCAGTCCACCGGTCACCTAAGCCAAAATTTTACATTGTGCGCAGCTCTATAGGGTTCCATAGCTCTCTTTTTTACACACAAGTAACAAAACAAAGTTACCAACTTAACAAGAACTGTGACCTCAAAATGAGGACTCTAGCCCAAAAAACCCATACTTTTGCATAAAAAACATGAAAATCAACCCCCAAATCAAAAAGTGGTGCTAATAGTAGCACCATTTTTTCAAACGGGGTCAAAATTACAACATTTTCAAACATGGCCTTCAAAACTCAGACAGTAACTCAGAAAAAACCTTAAAATCAACACCTAAATAAAAAAATGATGTTACATAATTTTATTTTTCAAAACGTTAAAATTTTAGATAATTTGAATTCATATTTTTAGTAGTTGGTACCATTAAAACCAAAACCTCAAAATCAACCATCAAATTTAAAGGTACTGCTACCAGTAGCACCCATCCTAAAATTGGAGTATTAAAATGACACATTTTTTAAAAGTGGTAAAAGAAATCATTATTATTGTAATCAAAATCATAAAATCAACCCTTAAATGTTTACTTTTTAAATCTTAGTTTATCACTCCAAGCACAAGATAATACATAATGTCATGAAAACAATACATTTAAAAATATATATTCAAAACCCAAATTTAAAAAAGAAAAAACATAACAAAAGGGTGGAAAAAAAAACTAAAAAAAATTAAAATTTCCATAGGAAAACAATAATTTAAAATACATATATATATAAATCAAAAAATCAAAAAATACTACAAATTCCTAAGTTATAACTTTATATTAAAAAAAAAATTAAAAGAAAATTTAAAAATACAAAATTTCATTCAAAACTAAAAAAACAAAAAAAATTCATATATAAAACTATAATATATATGGTTAGGTATATGTATAAGGGCAGGGGTGATGTCGCGAGCAAGGCCCAGGTCCCGTGGCGCCACAGGACTTGGGCCTTGCCCGCGCCAAGGGCTGGGGTGATGCACAACATTGCCCCCGCGACCCTCTAGTCACCACAGGACCTGGGCCTTGCTCGCGCCGTGGAACGCTATTTTATATACAGCCCTTAGAGTGGAGCTATTTATATATATATATACATATATATATATATATATATATATATATATATATATATATATAACTTTGAAAGGAAAAAAACAAATTTAACTAAATTTTGTAATTGAATTTTTTTTAATATTGTTTAAACATTTCAAAGTTTTTTTTCTCATGGTTTTTTACCTTTTTTAATTTTTCTCATTTTTAATTAATTTTACTATACATTTTCATTTTTTTTTTTAAATATATTAAAAACTTTTCTAAATAAATTTGTTTTGTTAATCTTTTTATATAAATTTGTTTTTTAATTTTAATTTTTTTTTTTAAATTTCAATTCTTTTTTTTTTCCCAGTTTTTAATTTATCAAAAAAATTGAATGATATTACACTAAATATTGAATAATAGTGTTATTTAACTACAATTATTTTACGTGTATTGAAATAAAAGGTAAAAAAATGTGTTAAATGGTAAAAATATTTTTAAGATTGAAGAAGCATGGAAAAATGAGTAAAACTTATCGTTGAAGAAAAAAAAAAATTAGAAGAAATTGAAAATAGATGAAAAATATGAAAACATTATGGATAAAAAAATTTAAAATATCAAAACCACCTAAAGGGAGGTGTTAACTCTTGGTAGCACCATTTTTAAAAGCGGGGTAAAAATGTGGCTCCCAAAATGAGAACTTCTGTAGAGTTCGTTAAGTTATTAACTATGTTTTTATTTTTTTTTACCAAAATGATTAGAGGATTTGTATTAAGTGTGACCGAGCCACGAATGCGTTTACAAAATAGCAGGGATTCACTGAGTCTCTGCCTGAAAGGAGCTTAACAATGCTCCTGGATACACATGTATTTTCCGAATTCCGGAGAGGATAACACTAACTAGCTAAAACGGATTTATTTAAAGACTTGGCTCTATACAAAATGCCAAGATGCAGCGGGGTGGGATTTACTTCAGAGGTAACAACAGAACTAGCTTTTTTGGATCGTTCCTCCACTCTCGGTTGAGTTGGGCCATTTTCTTTTCCAACTGCTCGACTCTCAGTTCAACCTCTTCCTGCGGGTTCTTGAGCTCCTGGTGAAGCTTGTTGAGCTCTACAGAGAAACAAATCTTTGTGTTTAACTGGTGTTCTGACATCTGCTTGATTTTCTAAAGTGGTGTTGCGACATCTGCCCAATTTTCTAACGTGTTGCGACATCCGGGGAAGTCTAGCGAATTGTTGCAGCATGCTAAGGAGGCCTGCGCCCGGTGTTGCGACATCGGAAGTCTAGCTGGTGTTCGCGACGCTCTACGCCTAAATTCTAGTGTTGTGTCCATGATCTTGTTCCTCGAGGGTATGGGGAAGATCTTGTTAATACCTTGTGCATGAACCCGGTTTTCTAGTGTCCCTACGCCCGGTTATGCGATCTGTACGTGGTTGAATCTTGGCACTGTCTATTCCTGTCCCCATCTTGCAACTTGCGTGGGTTTTCCTGTGGGTGTGAGGTCGGGTCATGGTAAATCCACCGTGGAGAGTTGGCCATTTGTAATCATGCTTCCTTGTGCCAGCACAACACCCCTATTTGCCTCTTCGTCCGCATCTTTATTCAGCTCCTGCGGGACATGGAACACTTGGAATGAGTCAAGTTCTTTAAGGAGTAGGCGTATTATGGCCAGCAAGTTATTGAGTTGTGCACTTTGAGTTTGTGTAGACCGGGCTATAGCACAAATTAGCAGGCGAGAGTCTCCTATGATAATCAAATTTCAGATTCCATTACTTCTGGCTTGGCACAGACCTTGCCATAGTGTCATTGCTTCTGCATGATTGTTGGTGGCGATGCTTGATCCAATCGTGTATCGCACCATGACTTATGCATTTGGATTCACAAATAATTCCTCCCCTCCTCTGCTTGACACGGGTTTGCCTTTTGGTAGATCGAAGCGGCGAGGGATATTAACAGGTTTTCCTTTAGTTTTTTCCAGTGTCGAATTCCTCCTTCCCTATCCCCTTATTTCCCAGTGCTCTTGGGTTGTGGTTTTGGCTATGTTCCCGGTTTGCAGTTGAATTTGGAATTGGTCCAGCCAGAGTTCTTCTTGAGCTTCCATCTCTCTACTATAATTAGGCTGTCGGTGAGAGCTAGCCCATTCGCCAAATAGAGATCTAATCTCAAGCTCATAGAGGCCCGCCCTTATCTCTCCCAAAAATTATGTTCTTTCCAACCAAAGCCCCAAAGGATAAACCTTGGGATTGCTTGCCAAAGCCTCGAGGCAGAGCTTTGCTTCTTCATTTGGAACGGATAAAGGGTTGTCCGGCTTTGGAGGAGGGAATTAATATCTTAGGGAAGAGGAAGATTCTTTTTTATTGGCCGCAACTAGGCTTTGCTTTTTGAAGATAGCAGCGGTTAAAGAAGAAGATGATCTGGTTTCCTGAAACTTCTTTGGAAACCTAAAGGGGCACCTGTAGGGGCCTTCCCATCCACTTCTTTTGAGGTTCTCCCCTTTTTGGATACTATTATGACTTAAGGTCTAGAGGAACAGGTCTATTTTGGGGATGGTCTTTGTGTTCCAGATGGGTTTCCATAGGGACAGGTTGGGTGGGACATGAGGAATGTTTCGGAAGGTGTTATATCCCAGTGAGGTGGAGTAGAGTTTATCATTCTTTCCCCATCCTCTCTCATCTTTCCGTTTTTTCTTTAGGGGCTTTTCCCTTCCGGATGAGTTTTAGGGAGCACCACTCGATTTCTAAGTCCAGTGAGTTGCTTCTTGACCTTACTCCACGATTGTGTCATTCGTTCCCCGTAGAGATATCAAAGGCGTCTTTAGATTTTTGCCATCCATCCATCCCTTTTGACCGTTGCGGGGTTGACTCGACTCCGGTGATTGGATCACCTAGTATGATGCAGCGGTTTCTAATTTTCCGTTTTGCGACGCGGGTAAGGTGGGGGGTGAACTGGTCCATGGCCTTTTTGCAAAGGTTGTAGATTGGGGCCTCCTTGGTCTCTCTACAAGGATTTTCAATACACCTCTTCCTTTAGCCTCACGAATAGTACAACTACGGGGCTTCCTTGCTCCACGCGATGTCGCCATTGACTATGTGCCATAGCAATTTTGCCCCTAGAGCTAGATTCTGCACTTTGGTGTTTTTGAAATTGAGGCCTCCTTCCAAGAGGGGTTTTGAGATTTTATCCCAGTTTATAAGATGAAGTCTCCTGCCTATTTGCTTCCACCTTCCCAAAGGAAGCGTCTCTGCAGTGCTTCTAATTGTTGAATTGTGGTGCTTGGAGCTAGAAGCAAAGAGTTCTGGTAAATGGGAACACTTGCTAGGACGGATTTGATTAGGACTATCCTCCCTACTAGACTTAGCCAATTCTCCCCCCATGAGGTAATTCTCTTCTTTAGTTTTTCTAGTAAATGAGTCCAGTGTGAGGCCCTTGGAATTAGCTTTGGAAATAGGGATTCCCAGGTAGTTGAAGGTCTCCCATTTGGTGTGCCCTTCCATCCCAAAACTCTGGAAATTCCTAGCATCTCTTTGGGTGTAATGTTCCAACCATGAATTTTACTTTTTGATTGGCTTATCTCACTTCCTGACATTGCAGCATAAGCATCCATCTCCTCTTTGAATATTCTTGCAACTAATAGACTTGCCCCTCCTAGTAGCAATGTGTCATCGGTGAATTGTGCGTGGTTGATTTCTTTCACACCTTAGGTTATTTTTAGTCCTTGGAGGGTGCTTGGATTAAGGATTTCCCTGGCGGTAGCCCCAAGGTTGAGCTTGAATTAAGTAAGAAGCGAGGCGATAGAAATTTAATAACCACCTTAGGCCCACGGGACGCTTTGAAGAAGTTTGTTACTCTTCCATTTTACCATGGGGGCTATCCATGGCGACCCTATACAGGATCTTATCCAATTCACAAAGGATTCGTCAAATTCAAACTTCTTCATTACCTCAAATAGGAAATTATGATTAACTCTGTTAAAAGCATTTGCAAGGTCTAGTTTAATAATCATACCTTTATCTTTCATGCAGATGCTTGAATGAAGAGCTTCGCAGCGGGACTATGTTGTGCGCTGCTTGAGTGAAGAGCTTCTTGCACCAGGACTATGTTGTCTGCTATTTGCCTGCCTTTGATGAATCCTCCCTGGTTCTCTGGTACTATGAGAGGGAGGACGTTTTTCAATCTGTTTGCGATTACCTTGGTAAGGATTTTGTAGCTCGTGTTACAGAGGGAGATCGTTCTGAATCGGCTAAAGTTGAGCGCTCCTTTCTCTTTTGGGATTAGTGCCAGGAAGGTTGAGTTTGTGCTTTCTTCATCTCTACAGCTTTTGTGCCATTGCCTTTGAAGTTGCTCCTCCTTAAGTAAGTCCTGCTGTGTGATCTCCTTTTTTTCTAGAGCGAGCTAGTGATTCTCTAGTTGCCTTTGAGCTTCTAATCATAGGGCGATTGGGTCAACTTGATTTTTTGACCAACCTTTTAGCTCAACCTTGAGCCTTCGCAATTTTTCTTCCCAAACATAAAACGCAGAGCCATTAACTTTGCTAGTCCATACATTGGAGACTTTGCGCAGAAAGTCTTTATCCTGTATCCAAGCGAGATTGAGTCTGAAGGGGATGGGCCCCTGACCTTGCTCCTTCCTAAGCTCTAGACTAATAGGCTTGTGGTCAGAGGTGCTGTGAGGGAGAATTTCTGAGGAAGCTGTAAGCCCAAGTGTCAAGAATGCGCTTTGTACGAGGAATCTGTCCAAACAGGCAACAATATGCCCCGGACCTACCCTTTTGTTGGTCCAAGTGTAGCGTCCCCTGGTCGGCTTAGTGTCCATTAAGTCCCATGCTGAGATTAGGTCCTCCACCCACTCTCTAGCTGGGTCTCTTACGATAGATCCTCCCCGTTTTTCTTCTTGGGCTAAAGTTACATTTAAGTCCCCTCCTAGAATAATATTTTCCAGCTCATTGTTTGTTAGATAGTCTAGAAGGGTTTGCCAGCAGTTCTTTTTCTCTTCTATATGCTATGGGACATAGATATTAAAGAGACTTACCGTTTTCCCTGATTCCTTGTGGAACAGTTGGGAGAAGATCCAATGCATGCAAAGGTCGGAGCGGATCAGATCTATTTTGGAGGTGTTCCACAGGGTGCAGAGCCCTCCTGACGCGCCTCTGGCGTTGTCGGCTAAACCCTAGCTGCTTCTCCAAACATTTTTTGAAACTATTATAGAGTCTTGTTGACTCATCTTGGTTTCCTGGATAAGTAGGATGTCCATTTTCGTTGCTTTGATTATGTCCCTGAGAGCCTCTTCCTTCCTTTTGCTACCTAGACCCCTACAGTTCCAGGAAGTTATCTTCATTGGTTACTTTGTGGAGGGGAGTGACCTCCTTGGGAGGCCTTAGTCATCTTCCTAATTTGCCTTACTCCGATCAGTTGCTTGATGGTTGGTTGCGCTCCTTTGAGAACGTCCTTGTAGGTTTCCTGATCCCTTTCCGCTTTCTTGGATTTCCTACCTCTACCTGGCTTCTTTGGAGTGCCCCAGGCTTCACTCGCTCCTTCTGATTCATTTCCTGATGAGATCTCTCCCTCCTCAATGCCTTGATCCGCCCCATTCCTTGGAGGGGAGATAGGTTTCTCCACTCCTTCTGCTGCTTTTTGAGTTCCTCCTATTTCCGAGACTTGGTTGCCTCTTTCTTCTTCGCCTTGGGCGGCGTTGCTTGGATCCGTCGTTTCACCTTCATTTCCCAACACTTTGAAGTTGTTTGTCATCTCTATGTTTCCAGGGTTGCCTTGATCAGGAGCTGGGTTTTCCCTTCTTGGTCCTTTAGACTTCGACCTTCCTTTCCGGGGTTGATGCCATCCTTCCTCCCCTGTTTTCTCTGTGTGTGGGGTTTTTGGGCAGTTTCTCTGGAAATGTCCATATTCATGACATCCTCTGCATTTGAACGGGAGCTGCTCATAATCCAGTTTTTGTAGGTGTTGCCATTCCCCCACCTTCAGTTTTACCGCTTCCGGCAAGCCTATTTCCAAATCAACTTCCACACAGATTCTTGCACAAGAATATTGGTCTTTTGGATCGGCTCTGTCAATATAATGACCTAGTCTGTTCCCAATAGCTTGCAGCGACGAGGAGTTCCAGCAGTGGATTGGTAGGTTTGGAAGTCTGACCCAGACCGGGACGTCTTTTGGCACTTCCGAGGCTGGATCAAAGATTGGAGTCCATCAATTTAGATAAAGGCCCTGTGTGCCCATGAAGTATGGCTCGTTTCTGAAGATTAAATCCCGGTCCTCCTGGGAGATGAATTCGAAAATGAAGTAGCCCCTTCCAACCGCATAACAGGTTACACTGTTATTTATTAATGGCCCCCAGTTCCTTTGGATCCAGTTGTCTGTTGTCCTGGTTGAGGGCCAGAGCCCCATGAACTAACCTACCAGACCTCAATCTGATAATGAGAGTGCTACCTTCATTGGTTGTTCCGGGGGGAGATTGATCTCTGGAACATTATCCAGCTTTCTTACAAAACTTGGCGTTTCTGCTTGGGGCGCTTTCTTTCTGCATGCAGTGACTAGTTTCCTGAAGGAGGTTGTTGGGGAAGGAGGGGGCGACGGCTCCCCTCCGCCCTGGCTTGGCATGGTAGCAAAGAGCACGAACCCTAGATCAATTATTTTACCTGTGCGCATGTTTAAGTTGGTAACTATGTTACAAAGAGTTGATTTTGATTATAAAAATCTCATTCAAGCCCATCCCCATGCAAGTAGGATAAAAGAATACATCGGTCGTAGATCAATGATGTAAAACCATGCCAAGGCTTGATCGACGACGATCGTGTGTACGAGAATCATTTTGGATTTGGGCTTATCGCATGTTTCGGTGGTATTTCCAATAGTATCATCTTCAAGGGAGAGGTGTATGAACCCGACAACACCATTTAGTTGTTTAGTTATTGATGAGGCAACCCAAATCAAAGAGGATGGATCCATAATTGTGCTACATATTAAAGGTGTAAAACAGACATTTCTTATAGGAGATCCAAAATAGATACCACCAACAATGATTAGCAAGCTTACATACAAAGCACGATATGGGTGAATTTTATTTAAAGTATTTCAAAGATTTGGACCACCAGTCTCTTTGTCAATATACAATATTGCATGCTTCCTTCAATTAGTATTTTCCCAGATATTGAGGGATCACTTGCACATGATTTCCAGGCTAAAAAGACAATGTTAACCCACAATCTTATCCCCTATGATGTTGTCCCATAGCAATTTATAATTTCACCCAAAAGAAAATCCTCATGCAAACAAATTATGTCTTGTAGTAGGCCCTTGAAGGCTCGGTGTTGTAATCTACAACTTTGATACCAACTTGTAACATACACAACCACCAGCAGGCTGAGCCCCGCTACTTTCGGAATGCTCTAATACCACTTGTAACATACCCCATACCAGAGTGAAAAAAACTTCACTCTAATAGCACTTTGTAACGTACCCAGAACAAAAAATACCAATATGATTTTCTCATGTATAAATCTAAAACATATCCATTGCCCAAGTACTTCCAAATTCATCTTCTTGGACTGATTTTGAATCCTATTCCAATCTTTAATTAATCAAGAACATGAAACCAATGAATGTAATTAACAAGAACCATGATAACCATAAAAGAGATGAACAACATGGCATGCACAATATTAACAACAAGAATTCACATTATAATCACATATCTCAGAGTTAATAATAATACACAGCGGAATATGCATCACACAAAAAACACAGAGAGAACTTATCTTTAATTAAAGAATTCACCAATTGGCTACAGACCAAGGATGTTCCACCCAACCATAGACAATGTTTTTCATTCACTCTCAACAACAAGTCACCCCCGATCCAGGGATATGAATCCATAACAAGGATGAGTCCTAGGCCGACTCTAAACACACAACAATTAGCTAACATGCTCTCATTATTTTCCCAAACACACAACAATCCTAATTCACCAGCTCTCTTCCCATTCATCCTACAAAACCCAAATAAATGAACCCCTTTCTTTGTAATGCAGTCCATCAGGCTCTTCTATTTCTCTTCCAGGGCTCCAGTGCTACTGGTCAGGAATCCCAATGCTAGGAAACTCCAAGGATTCTCAACTGTGAATAGTTTGACTCTACATGTCAATGCATCGAAGCACTAAATCATTCATTCCTTTTAGGAATAATCAATAATTACTTACAACCATCTAGTAATGGTTATCCTCCTCCAACCATTCATTTCCATGCCATCCGCAGCACACAAATGAGCAAGAGTAAATGAAGAACCAAAAAATGATCAATCAACAAAAAGAATGAGCCAACGAATGAACAACCCCAAACATCCCACAAGCATTGTTTAAATAGAAAGGACGTGGTCTCACCAAGAGACTCACACCCCCAAGAGACAATGTGGTCTCCCCAAGAGAATCGCGCGCCCCCTCACACAATTGTGGGTAAATAAATGGTTAATAAAAGGAGTAGCCCCGCATCCCCCTCTCTCGTGGAACGTATCCCCCTATCCCGCATCCTTGTCTGTCTTGCAACCAACAATGTATTTTGTTAATATATGAAGTATTACATTTCTAGGAATTCCCACCTTTCAACATACCTATCTCACCAGCCTAAGTCACATTTACATAATGCATTCTAGTTCATAGGGATTAAGACCGGGGTGTTACCTATATGTTGGATTCAAAATACCTCATCTTGGTAGTCATTATCTAAGTTGTTGGGATATGAGCATTCTTTATGGAGATGATATAGAATTCCTTCATACTAGCATAACTCAATATCTTTTACCTACAATCTCACTCCCTTGTTGGCTAGATGATCAGCCAAACCATTTCCCTTCTGCGAACGTGGAAGGGAACAATGGTATGGATGCGACCCACTAGCTCTAAAATCTGTTGATATTTGGAAACAAACGCACCAATTATTGGACACCAAATCAGGATTTTCTCCACATTGAATTCTCCTCAAAGATTTAATGATGATTGAGGAGTCTCCATCTACTATAATATTGTTGAATCCACATTGATGTGCCAATTTCAGGCATTTCACAAAACCATAGAGATCCACTACAATGTTTGTGTTTTTTCCTAAATGTGAAGAAAATATGAGTAGAATATTACCATAATCATTTTTGAAGACCCCTCTTGCCCTGGTTGATCCATGATTAACTTGGAGGATCCATAAAAGTTAAGTTTGATAAAACTCTCTAGTCGCCTTGACCATATTGTTGGAGAAACTTGTTTAGTCTTGGGATTGGGTAAAATAGAGGCAAACATGTTCATCTTAAACTGCCAGTTGGAACATATGTCTTTTTCTCTTTCATGTGGTTGATTGGACACCTATGGCCATGGGAAGGAGGTGTATGATTCATGATTTTTTTCTTGAATACTAATCTAGATGTCTTCTGTTTTCCAATGGAGCTATTTGAAAATCCTTCTATTGCATTCCTTCCACATTTCCCATAGAAGAAACCCTGGGAACAAATTCTAGGCTTGATTAAGCATTGGATTCTCATAGGGAGAGGATCTCTAATTATCCAAAGTTTGAATAATGATATATCACGATCGATCATAATGCGAGAAGAGAGATTCAACTCCTGCATCCCATAGCGAATTAATTTTTGGACACCCATTGAACAAGTGTTCAATTATTTCTTCACTAGTTCTACACATATAACATATTGAAGGTCCTTCAAACCTTCTCTTAAGAAGTCTATCCCAAGTGAGTGTTGTTTTCCTTGTCATCAACCAAAGAAAAGATGATATGTTTGGCCAAAGTTATACATTCTAAATCTTTTTCTAGATAGTTTATTTATGTATCATATTGTATGTGTCTTCATTGTTATATGTTTGTTTGACATTAAAGTTTTCACTTCCCTTAGAACCCCATATCAAGATATATTTTCCAATATCTCTACATATTCTTCTATCTTTGAGGTGGTTATCTAGAATTCACCTTTCTATGTGAGATACTCTCTTATGCCATCCTTCGCCTAATACCCATGTACAATAAAACTCATGCTAGTTTCCACTAGTGTTTATCTAGTACTAGTTGACATGTTTCCATCCCTGGTCAATAAGAGATGACTAGGCCCATTGGAGCTATGGTTTCTCAACCAATTTGGCCTCCTATTTCCAAGAATCATCCCAAAAGAGAGTAAGATAAGCTATTTCCAATAATTATCACAAATTCTCTCTTTTGAAGATTTTTTTGATTCTTTGAATAGAGAGCAAGATAATCTCTTACATGTTGGAGTCATGAGCATTATAGGTACATCTAAAAAAACCTCAATGGCACAGTAGAAGGATAAATCCATGAATTCTAAGAAGCAATATCCTCAAACAACAAACAAAATAAGTGTCCCAAACCCTCTTAGCCAACTCCTACTCCCAATGGTGACAAAATAACTAAATCAAAAGGCAAGAAGAATGAGAGACATTGTAGTTTTTGTGGAAAATATAGTCTAGAGTCTAAATGTTTCAAGAATATGGAAGCCTTAGAAGCAACAATGAAGAACAACAACATAAATATTGTCCTCCTTATAACTCTTCTTCTCATGGGCATGCCCCTTTGCTTCTGTTTTTTTACTTCAATGCAACATCTACTTCTTCTTCTAATGAGTGGCTTATTGATTTTGGAGCATCTTATCATATGGCTAAGGATAAGACCATCTTTTCTACTCTTAATGAATGTAACTCCAAACAAATATTTGTTGGTGATGATAGATCTCTTAGTGTTGAAAGGTCTAGAATAGTTTAACTAGATGATGGCCATTTTAATGATGTATTATGTGTTCCAAGTCTTTCCTACAATCTTCTATTAGTTTATCAAATCACTCATTCATGTGAAGGTAAAATAATATGTTTTTCACCTCACCAAGTTGTAATCAAGGATTTAAAAGTTCTTAAGAATGTATTAGCAACTATAATTGTTGATAATATTACCTAGTTGTACAAATTTGACAACTTTGGGTCATCATCTCTTCCATCAATTTGTATTTCTCATAGTGATGACTTGAGAAAAATTTGGCATGAGAAGTTTGGTCATCTAAACTATCACTCATTGTAGAAAATGTGTAACCATACTATGGTGATTGGTCTTCCCCTCGTTTCTTTCAAAGATGTTGTTTGTCCTGACTGTGTTCTCAACAAACATCATCATGATAGTTTTGACAAACGTGTCCCTTGGCATGCCTCAACCCCATTGTATCTTGTTCATGGTGATTTGTGTGGTTTGCTTTCTTTTTCTTATGTCTCTAGCATTAATTACTTCTTAAATTTCATTGATGACTTCTCCTGTAACGTGCCCAGCCACCCCAGTGCCTATTGGGATGGCAAGGCACTGGAAAATTTCACAATTTCCCCATAAATTCTTAACTATGATACCATTAACTTAACCGACCAATCGTCAAACCAACCAACCTTCCTAAAGGCTCATATCCAAACCCTTGTCCAGGCCTCTGATTCCAACTGCATTAATATGCCTTGGATATGCAAAAATTATGCAGTTCTAATAGCATACAATCCATGTGTAATTATAACAGTTATAACAATTATAACATAACAAAATTATACATAAACACACACATTATTCAGAAAATAATACTAAAAAAAGAACACTTATCTTTTATTGAAAATCACCAACTGGTTGCAGACCTCAAAAATTCCTCGTAGCCATAGACTATGTTGTTCAATCACTCTCAACAATAGGTCACCCACGAGATGGGGCTACAACTCCACTAGGGCAAAGGTACTCTCACTAGTCCCACTTAGGTCATACAAAAATTATAAAAACAAGACAAGGCCAATGGCACCAACTCTAGCAATAGTTCCACCTCACAGACTCTCATTCCCCGTAGCTTGTCCCACCCAAGGAAGTGTATCGCTTCACTGCCCCAGAGTCCTTTGGCTCTACCACTTCCCTTCCAAGGCTTCAACAACATGCCCACCAAGAAGTCTCAGAGCGATATGGCACTTGTAACACAAGGATATTCTCAAAGAGTTAAGGCACCCACTAGGCCAACACACAGGGAAAACTATTCCTAGCAATTCTCTCACCCAAGGAGAATGCTCCACAGGCCTGGAAACCTACCTCTTCAAACTCAAATCACTAAGGATTTACAGGGTTACATAAGGTTACGGTGCAACAACTCCATAGATCACACTCTCCCTGAAATCATAAGAATGATGGAAGAAATGAGAGAATTACACTAAATTCCCCCTTTAAATATGCATGTGCCCATATTGACACATGGAACACAAAGAACTGCCTTTTCCTCCACTTGGTAGTTTGTTCCACCACTTAGGAACTTATGATAAAATCATATCATAATACTTAGGACTTTAGGAATATATTATAATATTCCCTTGGCTTAAGCCCCTTTTCTTAATCCTTTAGCCCCCTTATAGGAGTTATTAGGAAATATTGAAAATATTGTGGATCTGGGAAGATCCTCAGGATTTGTTAGATGAGGGATTGGTGTATCTGAACTAATTGTGGTTCAGAATCCTTATTGTTAATCTGTAAAACCTAAGACAAGTCGAGGGTAGTGTGGAAGAGGGTGATAGTTTGTATAGGGTGTGAGTGTGAAGGAAAGCAAGGCCATAGGCCTACCAGAGGCCAACCATATGTAGATCAGGCCTATGAGATAAAAGAGTTCTGTGTAAAAAAATATCACGTACATAAAATTTGTATAATTGAATGAAACCACTCTATTTTGAGTGATATGTATTTCGACTATGTAAAACCCTAACCTTTTTGTGATGATAATAATCTCTGCATAACTGGTTAAAGTTGTGTTTATAGATAGACAATCTCCGTAAAGTATGTGAATGCCCAGGAGATTCATCTTTGTGTTGAGATATTGAAATTAAAGGTAGTTGCGGGTTTTTGTAGCATCTCCTTTTAAATAGAATTGGAGTTAATTTCCCATTGGAATTATGGAGAACTCAATCATTGATCAAGTTCACGATCAATGATACATGC
Organism: Picea sitchensis; assembly: GCA_010110895.2. Lineage (NCBI taxonomy): Eukaryota > Viridiplantae > Streptophyta > Pinopsida > Pinales > Pinaceae > Picea > Picea sitchensis. The sequence goes on from SNQJ01S0000930.1 coordinate 674,545, forward strand.
TGAGGATTAAGTGGTCATGTGCCACAGTGACATGATTAATTGAAATTGTCCAAGAGGAATTGAGAAACCTACAAGAGTCGTCGATCCACGAAGGATCAAATTTGGACCGTTAGATTTAGAATTAGAGTAAGATCCATGTCTTTCTAAGCTCGATGTTTTGTGGATCATTCGACCGTGTGTTAAAGGAAGATCAAATATGCACGAAGTATATTGATAAGTCATTTTTCGAAAAGGCATCACTGGTGGTATCGAGAGAGCCACACGTCAAGCCCACATGATCTCGTGTTTCCCCTCGATGGGTTTTAAAACCACTCTTGCAAATGCAAAAAAGTAGCTAAGGGGTTAGAACGTGGTTATAGTCGGAGGTCATAAGGGGATAGGTAAGCGCCTCAGGGCTTAATTCTATCATTTATATATATTCTCCCTTAGTATTAAACACATATCATATGGGGGTTTATTTTTGGTTATATACATAAGCCCCATTTTACATAAAACCCTTATTTTGAGCCTTAGCCATATGGATGACAGATATAGGGAAAGTATTGCATTGATATGAGGATTGAAGGACTTATTTAAGTTCCTTTTCATTGGTTATTCAGGACCGAAAGTGAGATTGATAATCATGTGTTGATTGAGACTAGATGGTGAAGGTTTTTGTCCCTTCGAGAGAAATAGAAAGTGAGTTTGAGTCCATGTGGTGATGTTGTAAACCAAAGGTCCATTTTATATATATATATATATATATATATATATATGTCAATTGAACATCCTATATACAACATAATATAAAATTGGAGAGGTACACGGTTGATGAAAGGTGTTTGTGTTTGGGTATGCATCATTGCATCACCTTTGTAAATCCTTTAATCATATCCTAAGTTTTTCTTAAGGGGGGATGCTAGGATATTTAGACAACTAGAAGTTAGTTAAGAACAACTTGGTCTAATGTGTCTTTAGGTAAAATGTTCTTCTTTAGTGTGCATTGTAATTATCTAATTTGATAGTCATGATTATGTTCTAAACATAAAGTGATCTGACAATTCATCTTCTCTTTGATACTAATAGCTATATTGATTCGTGGTTTAACACCTGATTGGTCCATGATCTCTATTTAACGAGCCTGGAGGGTTACTTGTAGATGATCGATTGTTAGAAGTTCATATGCAAATTATTTTCTTTTTGCATTAATATATTGCCTCAAGTGGTTACATTGGATGGGGTTGTGGACTTTTTCCCTCTTTGAGGGTTGTAACCATGTAATACATTAGTGTAATAATTTTTGGTATATTTGTGTATGCTATTGTATTAAAGTGTTTTATTTATGTGGATATAACTTTGTTTATCAAATAAATTAAAACTTCATGTTGCTAGAAAGAAAAAAAAAAGTGACATGGAAATCTTGGAAGATTTAAAAAAGAAAAAAACATGAAGAACTATGATATCTAAATTGGTCATGTGTATTCTTAGTTATAGACTATTTTGGGAAATTATAATTGAATAGAAGTATTCTCTTTTGGCATGTCTCTATAGCCATAGACATGTGCCACTTGAATCCTCATCATGTTTTTTCCTCCATTACTCATGCTAAATCTATTGACCAAACATTTCCAATAGTGGTTAATGTCTTGCAAACACCTTTTTTTTAATCGCACGGCTTTTAATTGTTGATGGTTTCATGGTTACTTATTACCCATCATAATGTCATTGAAACACATTTTGATTCGTTGAAACTTTTCTTGTATAACACATTGATTTTGACTCATTTATAGGACACATTGAGAAATACTTTTATAGAAATGAAGTACATAATATAATGGAAAACAATGAAAATTTATAAAAGCTTCTAAATTTCCATTTCTCAAATAAGCCCTACATTTATTTGGAGAACCTTTAATGACTTCGCCTAAATAATTTCAAAACATGTTACTCTATCCTATAATAAGGTTTTTATTTGATGCTTAAGCCAAAACATGCTCTAGTGCTATCTTAGATTCAAACAAATCCTGTAAATATTCTTCTTGCATGGTTGTAATAAACAATGTCCATATTTATAAGTCGAGTGTAGATATAAATGTATCCTAATGGCACGATGAAATATAAAATTAGTGGGGTCATTGTACAAGAAATAATAACATAATACCAAAATTAAATGAAAATTAAATCACCTTAAGTGTGAACGAATGCCCATTGTGACCATATGGAAGAATTACTATCATCACATTCTTACATGTTGATATTCTTACATGCTTGAAGAACCACATTGCACATTTCATCTCTTTGAACATGGGCTAATAATCATGAAATGCCTCTTGCTCTACCTTCTTGAGATATTAAGTTCAATTTGACCTGTATTAAAATTAACTTTTCCACACTTTCAAGGAAAAGCACTCTAAGAATATTGATAAAAAATAAAAGGAAAAAGCTTTTAATTATTTAAAACCATAAATCAAGGGAGTTCAATGATGAATATTAAGCATGCATTCTTTAAGGTAAACATTAGTTAGACCAATTTGCTTGCCTATATTGAACCAAACTAGATTTTATCATATTTACTCCCCATTTTGAATGCCTTTAATTTCTCAATTAGAACAAGAGAGGCTTCTCCAATAAATATTTCATGGAGAATATACATAACATATTCACTTCATAAAAGATTATTTTTGAAGAATGCAACAAATTTCTTCTAAATATTCATTCTAAAAAACACCCAAACTATATTCACATTATATAAGAGGGATTTTGAGTTGAACAGAGTTAGAAGCAAGACAGTATGGTTGCCAATCTAAGATAACCATGTCTTACTTTTAGCAAACCAATAAGGTTTATAAGGTGAAACATAGAATGCTAGGAATGATTTGTGCTTCGCTTTATCCAATCAATAATTATGCAGAAATGGATTCTAGTATCTGACATCAAATACACAATGAGCTATTTCATACTTGAGAATATGAATGCATGCATATTTTATTACATACAACAAAACTCATATAGGAACTTCATATTTTTAAGAAAAGCAAATGGATTTCATGAAAACCCCACTCACAAATCTCATTTAGCAATAAATATCCATCCATTTGGAAACCTGCAATTTAGTTATCATCTCCATCATGGTTAAGAAGAAAAATCCAATGAGAACTAACTCTTGATTTCAAAATTAGATAGCTAATACATGCTCTTATAGTTTCTCACATAAAGGTGACCAACAAATAAAGAAGAAGAACCTTAAAGATTATGAAGACAAAGGATTTATTTAGGAATACTTTGTGGAATCGTCCGCTTTTCCTTAGGTTATCTAAATGGAGGGTGACTTGACCAATAGCCACAATAGAGACCACCATAACCTACCTATCCAAGTTTGAACTACCCTAACCTATTTAGCTTCATCTATCTTAGTCTAATCTACCGCTTCACCTAAACTACATTAGCTTACCTACACTAGCATATACTATCCTATCCTACACTAAAGTAACATGCAATACTTTAGCCTACCCCACCTTGGATACCTTACACTAACATATCCTTCCCTAAAATTTCTTACCTAATCTACCCTACCACTACCATATCCTAAGCCTATAACTACCCTAACTTGTACTTGCTTACCTAGCTTAAACTACCCTACTCTAGACTAACCTACCCTACCTACCCCAACTTAGACTTCCCTACCTTAGCTTAGCATGCACTTGTGTAACTCACAATAATATACACTAACATACACTAGCATAACACACCCTACCCTACCCTACCTTCCCAATCTATGTTGTCTCTACCATCTCCTAACCTATCCTACCCTACACTAATCTATCCTACAATAGCCTTCCCTATCTAACCTAATTTACCCCACCCTAGACTACAAGTGCCCTAGCCTAACCTACACAAACTAATTTTCCTTAGCCTAGATTAGCCTACAACTACCCTAACCTAGCCTTGCCTACCTAGCCTAATCTACCCTTCCTTATATTACCTTAACCTGATGTACACTAACATCAAACACCCTAACATACACTAACCTAACAAACCTGGCCTAACTTACCTTAGCCTACCCCACACTAACTTATTATATCCTAACAACCCATGCCCTATCCTAACCTACTTAGCTCAGTCTACTCTACCATAGACTACACTACATTACCCTACCACTACCCTACTTTGCCTAATATACCATATTATTATTGTAGCTTAACCTATCCTTTCCTACCCTAGTGCACCAAACCTAGTCTAATCTCTCATAGACTGACTTATCCTACATAACCTAATATACCCTAGCATGGATTGTCAGTACCCTAGCCTAGCATATATAGTCTAATATATCCTACTCTAGACTATCCTACAACTACCCTAACCTAGACTAATCTACCCTACACTATAATAATGTAACATAATCTACCTTCATATACCTAGCCTAGTCTAATATACCTCATACTAACCTACCCTACCTAACCTAATATACCTCACTAATGTAGAATAACCTACCCTAGCTTAGACTACATTAGCCTAGCCACCACCAACATAACACACCTTAGCATAAACTAACTTAACACACCCTAGCATACCCTAACCTATTACACCCTAGCCTAACCTACCTTGCCTAATGTATCCTACCAATACCATAACCTATCCTATTGTACATTACCTGGGTATACCTAGCCTAGTCTAATCTATCCTAGACTAACCTACCTTACCTAACCTAATATACCCTACCTTACATTGCCAAAACCTTATCCTGACTTGCATAAACTAATCGACCATACCTTGGCCTTGCCTATAACTACCATAACATAGCCTAATCTATCTTACTCTACACTAAGCTACCCTATCTTATACTATCTTAGCCTAGCTTACACTAACATACACTACCCTATCACACTCTAGCCTACACACGCTAGCCTACCCTACACTAGCTTATTATATCCTAGCCAACCATACCCTAGTCTACCCTACTTAGCCTAGTCTACTCTACTCTAGACAACACTATACCTACCACTATCCTACTTTGCCTAATCTACCCTACCACTATTGTAGCCTAACTTATCCTACCCTAACCTAGTGTATCAACCCTAGTTTATCCTATCATAGAATAAACTTCCCTACCTGATATGATTTATCATACCTTGGACTACAAGTACCTCAATCTACCCTAACCTAGCCTTACCTGCCTAACCTAATCTACCATTTTCCAAACTAACCTATCCTAGTTTAAATTACCTTAAACCTATCTTATAATAACATACCACAACATATCATTCACTAACATAACACACTCAAACCTACCTTACCTCTACCTACCCCACCCTAGCCACTACTCTACCGCTACCTCACCCTACACTACCACTACAACTACCCTAACCCACTTTACCACTACCTTAACCCTACCCTACCCCACCACTACTCTACTCTATCCTACACTTTCCTACCTAGACTAATCTACTCTACACTATAATAATGTAACATAATATACCTTCGTATACCTAGCCTAGTCTAATATACCCCATACTAACCTACCCTACCTAACCTAATATACCTCACTAATGCAGAATAACCTACCCTAGCTTAGACTACATTAGCCTAGCCTCCACCAACATAACATACCTTAGCATAAACTAACTTAACACACCCTAGCATACACTAATGTATTACACCCTAGCCTAACCTACCTTGCCTAATGTATCCTACCAATACCATAACCTATCCTATCGTACATTACCTTGGTATACCTAGCCTAGTCTATTCTATCCTAGACTAACCTACCTTACCTAACCTAATATACCCTACCTTACATTGCCAAAACCTTATCCTAACCTGCATAAACTAATCGACCATACCTTGGCCTTGCCTATAACTACCATAATATAGCTTAATCTATCTTACTCTACACTAACCTACCCTATCTTATATTATCTTAGCCTAGCTTACACTAACATAACACACCCTAACATACACTACCCTATCACACTCTAGCCTACCTTACTTTAGCTTACACACGCTAGCCTACCCTACACTAGCTTATTATATCCTAGCCAACCATACCCTAGTCTAACCTACTTAGCCTAGTCTACTCTACTCTAGACAACACTATACCTACCACTATCCTACTTTGCCTAACCTACCCTACCACTATTGTAGCCTAGCTTATCCTACCCTACCCTAGTATATCAACCCTAGTTTATTCTATCATAGAATAAACTTCACTACCTGGTATGATTTATCATACCTTGGACTACAAGTCCTCAATCTACCCTAACCTAGCCTTACCTGCCTAACCTAATCTACGATTTTCTAAACTAACCTATCCCAGTTTAAATTACCTTAAACCTATCTTATAATAACATACCACAACATATCATGCACTAACGTAACACACTCAAACACACCTTACCTCTACCTACCCTACCCCACCACTACATTACTCTATCCTACTCCTACCACTACCTCACTACTACTCTACTCTATCCTACTCCTACCACTACTCTACTCTATCCTAGCCTGGCACTACCTCACCCTAACCATTACGCTACCACTACTCTACCCTATCCCACCCCACCACTACCACTACCACTACACTACCCTACCTTACCCTACCACTACACTACCATCATCCTAGCTAATACACTACCCTACCACTATGCTAACTAGTACACTACCCTACCCTACCTCACCCTAACCTAGTTTACCCTATCCTACCCTCCCTTACCACTACCACTCCCACTTCCATATCACTACTCTAGTAATCTATCCTACCCTAGACTAGGATACCCTACCTATCCTACCTACACATAACCTATCCAACCTAAACCTAAACTACCCTAGCCTAGGTTTCCATGGTCTAAACTTCCTTTGGCAACCCTAAATACACGAAGATAAACTCCCCAATCCCACACTAGCTAAGATTTACAACATACAAATAAATAAATATATTAAAAGGCAAATTATACATGGTAGTGAAATAAAATATTTGAAAATATTAAGTTACATACTCAATAACATGCAATTTTGTTTTTAAATTAACACTTATAAATACATTATATACAAATAAGAATTCATAACATAGAATATTATAATAAATGTTCAACCATTATTGAAAATTACAAAAATTAAATACACTCATCCATATAAAAAAAAAAGGAAATGCAAATCTCATAATAACAAAAAAATATCATCATAATGAAATATAAAATTAAAGTAAAAACATTTATAAGATCATAGACATTAAATATATACATCATTTCAATTTACACATAATTCAAATTCAATGTAACTAACACAAAGATGACACACATACTACTGAAATACAACTCATTGCAATGTAAACAATGTGTTATATCCAATGCATAATGTATAATTTTATGATATGAAAAAAATGTGAAAGTGAATATGTCCATAATTTGTGATTTGTATCTAGGTGTGTGAGTGAAAAAAAAAAAAAAAAATGTACATTCAAACAAATAACACTTTACACTACTCAAAAGAAAGTGGCCCCAATCCCCCTTGTGAGCATTTGGATGGGTTTACTCCCCTTTCCTAGAAATATTTAATTTTATTAATAATTATTTTATGAAACACTTTTTTACTAAAAAAAAATAAAAATTAATACATAAGTACATTTATGTTTATTTTGAACACTATAAAATTGAAAACTAAGTCCTCCACAATAATAATTAAAAACCCTCTAACACAATAAACAAACATTAAAAAAAAAGACATATAAAGATAATGTCATAAGATGATATCTTTATATATGAAAAAATGATTATAATAAAAATATTCTCTCGTATCTCAAAATCATAGTAATATAATGAAAATAATCTATTATTTCATATTTCAAAATCATAGTAATATAACTGTTTATATCACCAATATTAAATATTTTTTAAAAATGAGAGAAATATAATTGCCTTTTTAAATAATTGAAATATATTGAATCATGAAATAATAATTAATTCACCTTAACACTACATCTATTATAAAAATATATATGAAAATATTGATTTTCTTCTTAAAAAAACTACAAATCCTAATATAATAATGATGATTATTTCTTTTAATGTTTTAGTTAAATATATAGGATTTTAAAAAAGATAACTATTAAAATTTCAAAATGATTTATATTTAAATGAGAGTTTAGATTTACAATAAAATTTTCAAACTTTAAAATAAGATTTTATGAATCAAATTATAATTATCAATATATTTATTTAATTATAATAAAATTTTCAAACTTTAAAATAAGATTTTATGAATCAAATTATAATTATCAATATATTTATTTAATTATTTTAATGTAAGATTTTATGAACCAAATTATAATTATCAATATATATGTTTACAATAAGTATAAGAATTTTTTATCACTATAAAAAAAATAGAGCCTCTCTCCATTTTTTAGATAAATTATATTTATATGTTTACAATAAGTATAAGAATTTTTTATCACTATAAAAAAATAGAGCCTCTCTCCATTTTTTAGATAAATTATATTTATCTAAAAACCATAAAAACCTTACCTTCTTTTTAATTATCGATATATGTGTTTACAATAAGTATAAGAATTTTTTAACACTATAAAAATAACGAGCCTCTCTTCATTTTTTAGATAAATTATATTTATGTAAACACCATAAAAACCTTACCCTCTTTTCAATTTTTTTTATAAGATTTATATTTATCTAAAAAAAACCATCCATTTATATATTTATTAAATATACAAATCTCCTACCACATAAAAACCAAAACAAATTTAACAAATAAACAATTTTTTTTTGTTTTTTAACAAATATTATTTAAATTATAAGGACTTTTCTCTTTTTAATAGCAGTAGTGTAAACGTTCTATTTTTTTAGTTGTTTTTAGGTAATTTTTTCAGTTTGATTTTGCATGTAGATTTGAGTGACTAAGTTTTTATTTTTCAGCATAGTGAATCCATTTATGCATTGAAAAAGACAATTTAAACAACAACAAAAAAATAGAGATTTTGTCCAAATTTACATCACCGAATTCCAACCAATTCCTAACCAAAAATCCAAAAAGTAAAACATTTAACCAAATCATAAAAACCTTTCATCGTTTTTCTATTAAAAAAACATTTAAAACAAGTAATATACAAATCTGGAAAGTCTTTTATATTTTGGGAAAAAAGAAAAGCCTTATTGGACGCTTTTCTATTTTAAAATGAATTAAAACATATAAAATATTGATTAAAAACATATATAAAATGCGAAAAAACAAATCCAAATTAATAACATATAAAATATTAATTAAAACCATATATAAAATAAATTAAAACATGTAAAATATTGATTAAAAACATATATAAACTGCCAAAAAAAAATCCAAATTAATAGCATATAAAATATTAATTAAAACCATATATAAAATAGAAAGAACTAATTAATAAAAATGAAAAATATGACAAAGAAAATGTCGAGGTGGGTTAAATTAAAATCAGAAGCGTGATGAGCAACAGACCACCAGATGAGCCATACATAGAGAGGAGTGGAGGCGGAGTTCCAGTAGCGATTGGATTTGTTGAAGCTAGCACCCACTCTACTTATGGATGAATACCAGTTCAGAACCCTCATTTTAACTCTGAAGAAACTAACAGAAGAAAGGACCAAAGATTCTGGGGTTTCTGAGAAGTCCAGCGCAGAAGAGAACCCAACCCTCGTTGTAAGGGCTGAAGAAATTAACAGCAATGAATGAGATTGCTAAAATGAAAAGACTAGGGTTTTTAGGGCTTCCGAGAGCAGATCAGGGCAGAGGAAATAATAAAAAAATGCAACACCGAACCCTCATTTCAACGATTGGATTTATTGAAGCTGATAAGCACTCTGCCTATGGACGAATACCAGTTCAGAACCCTCATTTCAACTCTGAAGAAACTAACAGAAGAAAGGACCAAAGCTTCCGGGGTTTCTGAGAGCAGAGTTAAGAGGGAATAATACTCACTCTGCTACAATGAAATGACTAGGGTTTTTAGGGATTCCGAGAGCAGATCAGGGCATAGGAAACAATAAAATATTGCAACACCGAACCCTCCTTGAAACACTGAAGAAATTAACAGAAATAAAAGGCTACGGAAATAATAAAAGATTGCAACACCGAACCCTCGTTGAAACGCTCAAGAAATTAACAGAAATAAAAGGCTAGGGTTTCTAGGGTATCTGAGAATAGAGACCAGAGAAAAGAATAATAAAAAGTATGCAGGGGAAGTGAAGCCCCGCGATTATTGCAAGCGGGCCTTGATCTCCTATAACAAGTATGCAGGGGAAGTGAAGCCCCACGACCAAACTTCTCATAATTTTTGTGCCAACTATCCAGGTGTACCCAATAAATTAGAGATCAAAGGCTCCAATAGTGTTTTCCCTTAATGATTAGTGCAGTAATTGGCATGCAATACCTTTGTGCTGTACACATCTCTTTTTTGGTTTATGGATGAATCAATGCCCTGTTTTTGGGCAAGAGGAAAAAAGAAAAAGCTAAGGCAATGAGCGCTACGAAATGGAGGATGGTTTGCATGTAAAAAGTAAAAGAAAAAGTTAATTTGGGAATGAGCTCTACAAAATAGAGGGGAGGGTGGTTTGCCTGTAAAAGAAGAAATATTAGGTGAGTTGTTTGATCAGTCACAGAGACTTAGAGGTTCTTAAGCAGTACACGCCAGATCCAAAGAATCTACATGCCTTATGGTCCTGCACAGGCCATTTATCAGAAGAAATCGTATTGAAAACAGTCCCAGGTGGGTTTAATTAATCAATTGTCATATTAATCTCTTCCTTGTCTTCATTTCACTACTTTTCTCAACTCATTTATACGTGTTGATGTATGTATTATGTATAGGAAGTTTCAAGTAGGTGATTGTGGAAATATTTGAAGGGATCTGTGCACAAGATCCAAAGTCGATCCTCCTCAGGCGAACCAAAGAGACAAGGGAAAGGGTTTACATGCTTGACGACGAAAATTCAAATCTGAAAGAGATGAGGGAAAGGATTTCCCTGCTTGAACGCAAAAATTCAAGTTTAAGGAAGCAGGAAACGGACTGGAAACAAAGGTGCATAATGTTGATGGCATCAATGTTGGCTTTGGCTACACAAGCAGAGATTAAGTCATGGAAAACTCGATCCCTCCTCACAATTAGTGATCGACTTCTCCCTCAGATCATGCTTTCTCAGATGATGTTTTCATCAGAGTTGAAGCAAAGCCAGATGACTGCATTCAACCTTGAGAACTCCAACCCTTTTACACAGAGTCTTGTATAGTCCAAATCAGACTTTTAGTATGGTCTGGCATAGCAGAGTTTTAGTACAGTCCAACTCTGTATTTGCATAAATTTCTTTATGTGGATCCTCTTTGAACCTCTGTCCATTAGATATTACTGTAACTCTAATTCTGGTATGCATGATATCTCATATGTTGTTCTCATCAGAGTTGAAGCAAAGCCAGGCGACTGCATTCAACCTTGAGAACTCCAACCCTTTTACACAGTTTGGTATAGTCCAAATCAAACTTATACCAAATCAAACTTTTAGTATGGTCTGGAATATCAAAGTCTTAGTACAGTCCAACTCTATATTTGCATAAAGTTCTTTATGTGATCCTTTTTTTAATAAGAACCTTTGTCCATTACATATTACTGTAACCCTAACTTTGGTATTTTTTATTCACTAAATTTTAAAACATGTGATTTCACATAAACACAACAAACTCATTCCATTGTTTTTCTTACTGCAACCGTAATTCTGGTATGTGTTTCTCCCTAAATTTTAAAACATTCATATAAACACAGCATATGCAATGCATTGTTTTTCTTGTTTACTTCATAGCTATACACATTCTACAAACAAATGACTATCTCTTGTTGTAATTGTTTTTCCATTCAATATTATCATTCCTTCAAAAATATATTTTAAAGGTGGCATAAAGCACATTTTTTTAAAGGGCTTTTTTAAGAAATGGAAAGTCAGAGGCGTGAATCTTGGAGAGATTTCTCGTAGATAAGTTTGGATTTTATATTAATAAATAGAGCACAACAATGGACAAGGAGGAGGTGAAGAAAGGTCGCCAACAAGTATATTACAAAGAGTCAAATTTTTTTGGAAGTGCAAAGATACTCATCTTATAGAAACATAAGTCAATATTGAGTATTATATAGTCAGCTAGCTAATCATTGATTCATTGTTTAGTTGAGCAGAGAGGCTACAACTCAGTATTAGGTTAGCTACAACCAAGTATTAGGTTAGCTAACACCTGCCACTCTTAAATAATAATAATAAAAGTTTAAGTAAATGAAAATTGTATATATGGGTTCTAACCTTTTACTCTAAAAAGGATTAAGGAAGAAGGGTTTGCACCTCCATAGATTTGATCCTTCTACGGAATTAAGATGGGTCTATACTGGTGTATCCTATCTGTTGGATGATGAATAGTGTATATCTAACTTACAGGATGCACCAAATAGTGATAGAATCATTCACTCACTCCATGGTGCTTAATATTTCTCTAGAAACATATAACCTCTATAAAATCACAAAATCCAAGATAGATTTTTTTTTTAAAATTCATATTAAACATGCAGATTTCATACTTCACATAGCAATGGAAGCCGTCATAGCCAAAAAAGTGTATTGTAATAAATAATAATAGAAAATGTATATAATTTTGAATTTTAACTAATAAAAAATATTAATATATCAAAAAAATTGTAATTAATTACTAAAATTGTGATTGATTAGAATTTAAATATTAAATGATATTAAAAATAAACATATACAAAAATTAACATTTAAAATATATATTAAATCAAAAATTAACATTTAAAATATAGATTAAATCAAAGAAAAGATTTTTAATTTACTTTAACTGAGTGAAGCTTTTTAATTCACCAACTAATATCATAAGTTTCAAAAATGTATACCTCAACCAAAATCATAAGTTTTTATAATATCATAAGTTTCAAAAATGTATATCTCAATCAAAATAAAAGAAATGTATATCTCAATCAAAATCATAAGTTTTTATAAAGGTTTCAAAAATATCTAGAGTTTTTTGTAGTTTTAAATTTTTAATAATATTTATAATTTTCATTAAAATTAAAGTTAATTATATAAAGATTTTCTGAAATTCAAATATAATAAGATTTTCAAGAATTTAAAAAAGTTAATATTAAAAAGTTTTTCACAACCATAGATACAAGAAGGTAAAGTACCTTATCCTATATTACCTCAGATTTATAACATACAAATAAATAAACATATTAAAAAAAGACTGGTTGGACCAATTGCTTGCTTCCGTCTCAAATATCACTTGATTGAACTTACCGCCACTCACTCTGGAATTATGGAAGCACCCCCGGGGGATACAGGGAGGGACGGTGAAAGAACCTGTACGGGAAAAAACCTTTAGGAGGGAATGCTAAAGTGGGGGAGGTTTTCTCTTTGCAGGGGATGGGAAAGTAGCACCGCACCTTAAAGTGTAACCCTTTTGGGAAAGAAAGAAGTATGTGGAATCGTTGGAACTGCTCTTTCACTACTGTCTTACTACAGAAATTGGAAGGGCTTGCTTGGGTGGGGATCTTTCAACATTTAATTTGGACAACTACCCATTGTTGGTCAGCCTGAGTGGGCCTAATGGTTAAGAACATGTGTTTCCTCTTAAGAGGTAACGGGTTCAAATCCAGAGCACTTTTACCTGTCGTATTACCTTTGAAGAAAGAAGGTTTACCTATGGATATCAACTCACAACCTGGCGTATCCTATATTACCTAAGATTTATAACATATATTGACTCTTCTGATATTTGCTCCATGGGGTCGACCTACTTATAGACTCCAATTGCAATTCAAAATCAAATTTACATGGTATATTATACAATTTTAAAAAAGAAAAACAAAATGTATACATCATTTAAATTATACATAGTTCAAACTCAATACAACAATTACTACACACATACTAATGAAAGACAACTCATTACAATTCAAAATCAAATTTACATGGTATATTATACAATTTTAAATAAGAAAAACACAAAATGTAGAAAGTGTAAATTACATACATATAAAACAATGTGTTATATCTCATGTATAATTTTATAACATAGAAAAAAATGTGAAAATAAATATGTACATAATTTGTATATGGGTATGTGAGTTTAATACAAATAAATAAATTTAAAGATATAAACAAAGCACATTGTAACACATCCACTATCATAATTTAAAATTTTTGGGTTAATTTCCCACAAACTTGCCTTAGCGAAATACCAATCCCTGGTTCACTATCGAGATTCAGGGTTTCAATTGTCAAAACTCATTCACCCCCATGACTCGCGATCCTCCAAATCCCGATGCGCTCCTTACGCATTAAGTCCCCAGGCCAAGCCTGTGGTTTACTGCCTTTACGACCATGGTCTTACCTTCTGTACGGGCTACTCCTATCTGAGTTTCGGGATTTCCGTTGTCGTAATTCACGAGTTCTCAGAACTCGCAGTTCTCCGATCCCCGATATGCTCCTAACGCATTAGCCCTCTATGCTATACAGTAGTCTATGTGACCACTTACCATAAGACCACCGCCGTATAACCACCCATCGGGATTTCGGCATTTGTGATGACACAAGCCTGGCTGTGTCCACGGGGAATTGCAATTCCCGATTAAACAGCGCCTTCGATCCGCATGGCCTTGGTTTAGTCCACGGTCCACATGACCAACTCCTTGATCACTACCTTGTCCCCATCGAGGCTACGGGGTTTCCCATATCACAAGACCCGTCCACGGGACATGATATCCGGAATTCAGATTCTCTCGGGGTGCTTGACCGCGTCCTTCCACAACTCGTCTCCTCAGCTAGTGGGTTTGGCGGTGGCTCCCACTCATCGGGGTTTAATGGATTAGCGATTGGTATGCCAAAGTTCCTTGCATTATTAAACCCGATATGCGAACCGGAACTTATATTTAGATCGCGACTGCGTCCTCAAATGATGGGCGGTCACGATTATGTCAGTCGTGTATGCGCGATTTCAGCAATGCCGCAAATCTCTTGTCTCAGGAACCCCGATTCCCGATCTCAGACTCTTCGGGATCCTTTGCCGTGTCCTTGTGTATCGATGGCTCGCGCTGATGGTATCGGGATTTCGCATATGGCGGTTTTGTAATGTAAGGGTTACATGTCCTTGAAATCCCCGATATTATAGATTCGTTTTGAACTCGACTTCTGGGATCTCTCTCCACGTTTCCCTGTTGTTTGGACGGTTCATATCCTATTGGGAGATCGCGGATCACGATCTTTTGTTACACAATTTCCTTACCATGGAAGCTTCAGATATTAAACAAAGCATGACGGCCTTTTTTATCGCGCCACGTCACCATGAGCCGGTGACGGTCGGATTCTGGGAGTTTGGGATATATGATGTCACGGTTCTCATGGCCTCGAGAACTCCGTTCCGATCCACGACTATATGGGATCCTCTGACACGCGTACTCGAACAATGGGCCGATCGGATACGATCGGAATCGCGTATCGTGATTCCGATGTGTAATGGTTTTATACTCCTCAAATCTTCGATAGTAAAAATCCCGACACCTCCCAAAAGCAGCCGACCACGTGTCTGGGGATCAATGGCTAAAGTCCGTTCTCACGCACACTAGGGAGTTTAACTCCGGCATCTTCTCCCGGATCAACATGGTGACGGGTAGTGGTCGTATCTAACGGCCTAGATTACCGTTCACTTTGGTGTGAAGTTCTTGCTTACCAATTTTCTCGTTGCTCGTGATGATAGAGGACAAAGGGTCAGGTATGTAACGCCTTCATTACCCCAGTCAATCTAATGGTCGTGAAAGAATATGGGTCCTCCGACGAGATCTAATCCGTCGACTTACTTCATCTCACAACACTACTATCATGGAACATGCGGGGATCGTTTCTCCTCGTCTGCCGAGTTAACAAAGGCACGTACTGAATAATGCGGGTCCTTGGTGAACCTTTCGAAGGAGGAAATATCTGTGGAGAGATATTTACTGGGTCATTCCCGGGAGAAGATAAAGAAAGACAACTTCCCGAGAACGGATGGTCATGATTAGATTCATCTATCAACATGAGTCACGGTGCGATTTCCTCGTGTTAAAGCATACATCAGCTGTTAAGTATCAAGCTCTGCGCGGACATTCTTATGCTGAAACCATTTACAATTTTACGACTCTATGAGCCAATAACTACTCCTCATTATTAATTACTGTACAGATATTCTTACAGAGGAGATAATTACAATTATACAAGTCTATTAACATATGTGACGACATATAAATGTCAAATACAATATAAACAAAATACTTATCAAAATAACCTTGACCAATGGAAGCAAGCTGGCGAGAGGCTTCGTTCCGCAACGTAGGCATAGCGACTCCTACTAGATTTACAACTAGCCACCCCGGTGAGACCGCGATGTCACGAGACCTCGTCTCTCGTACGCCAAAATGCCGGGCGAAGGTTGCAATCCTTCCTCTACCAGAGGATAAGGTTGCAATGCCAGAGTTCCCCCTCACGTCCGCCCGCTTCAATCACTTCAGCCATACACCTTATCCTCACGCGAGGTTGCATGTGGCACGAAATTACCTGTCTAATGGTCAGGTCTGAGAGATTCTACGGATGGGAGGTTCACCATCCCATCCCTCATCAAGACATCGCCTACCGGTCTGCGAACCACCATTGGTGCCGGGGGCGGTGAGCGGCTTTTGGTTCTCGGGCGGTGGAGTCAATCGATTTTAATCCTTGGTGAACTTAGCAGCCCTTTTTCAGCGTGCCCTCCACCACCATCGTGGTCTCTTTTCACAGCACATCCCTCTCGTGATTCGTAATAAATTCATAATGTTTTTTACATTTTCATCATGCTTTAACATGGTAATTCTTGTATTAGGATTATTTACAAATTTGGGGGAAACGAGGTGTTACAATTCCCCCCTTAAAGGTACATAGATCTCGGTGTTCTTTCCTCAAAACACAATCATGCCTTTTCTTGTTGATACTTCCGGCGTCTTGATCTTAAGTCATCTTCCTTCAATAATTCCAAGACAATAAGCACATTAACTCTGAATTTTGTGCAAAAACGTCTTACTGTTGTTCAAATTTCAAAAAGGAAAATTTCATACTCTCGAACAATACTTATCTGTGCAGTCTGTGGATTTGTGTCAGCATGGTAATTATGTTATCGTAACTCATTGTTCTCCTGACATACTGTTGGATGCTTAATTCCAACTCAATAGCTCACGAGAGCCATCATAATTTCATCTTTCTTTCCAAAGGTTTTCCACGCGGGAAACTGCCATTATGCGCATTATCCCAATAGTTTTCCACTGATAGTAGGTCTCCTGTAGGTCACTCACCCTCCGGGCCAGACTCGAGGCATCCTTCATTGTTATCACGGTCCCTCGAGGCGATCATCTTGCCACATAGGTTTTCATACCGGGAAGAATTTTGAAGACTTCTGCTCGAATCCTACGGTCGGCGTCCCTTGGACTTGCTCTGACGAGGCGTCCTTTTGGCTGGTGTTACCTCAACACAGTTTTATTTCCAGTGATCATGACTCATCTGCAGGGGTTTTCATGGCTCAGTAGTAATCATATTCATCATTTCAGTTTTGACAGCCATCATTTGTTCCTTCGACATGTCTTTCTTCTCCCTTTTGTATCTGGGGTATGCATTCATGAGACATCATTATCAATTCTATCTTTCAAAATTTTATTGCAAACTTGTCACCCATAGATTTGTCCATTCTCACGATTTGTTTTTCATATTTGTTCCGCTCGGGAACCAGATTCACCAATTATGGGACTTTTCTTCCCACAATGGTTTGGCTCAATGAGGTGGACTTCATTATGGGCTTACAATACGCCATATAAGGCCTTTTTCTTCTGCACTTTCAACTGTCGGTAACAACTTGTTAGATTTTCCATGGATATACATTTTATTGTACCTTTACTACATCGTCATAACGGTCTTAGAATTGTGCATGCTTTAATGATTAAATTACTTCCTAAAGGAAAATATCATTCTTGCAGTTTGGCCCAGCAGGTAATCGTTCTTTCCTATGGGCTTACCTTCTTGCCATATTCATGACTCTTTGTTTCGCAATTCATTCCTCAATCGACCAAACAAATTGTTAGAATTCTCTGTACATGTGTGTATATATATATATATATATATATATGTATATATATATATATATATATGTCTCTCTCTATTCAAGCGTAATTCACCATTTTAAAGGGTTTTTAACAATTGTGCCACTATCTTGGCCACATTCATACCCAATACATTCTTGCATGGGTTTCAAGTTTGTCATACTTTAGTATCGGTTCTTGGTCATGGAGTGTTGGGATTTAACCGATCCTCTCCTCGCATATGGTTTACTGCGGCTTTCATTCATTCTCCAGCAGAATCTCACGCTTCACGCCATGGAGGCGATCACAACCAAATTAGTACATATTAAACTTAAAGTTTCGCATGAATGCGCCCTTGCATTATGCCTTCATTAATACCGAGGTGCCTCATGGCCACCCAAATTTGATTCTCTCTAACACATTTACCACAAGAGTAAAAATGTTGGAAGGTCCTCCTCCCTGATGATAAATCCATTGTTTGTCTTTTATGCAAATATGCATTTCACGGAAGTAATTCAAAATTAGCGATGTATCCATGAGCACTTTTGTTTTCCGATCGTTCCTTGATTGGTCCGCGTGTTCATGAAATATTAGTTCATGAATTCTTGAAGGTTACAATGGGTCTTTTAATTGCGAGAGGTTCATGCCTCCATTATTGAGGTCATCCTCCCCGAATCATAACCTACTCGGGTATCCAAGACATACAACTACCCTTTCAATTTTGAACTATAGCATTACAATAATAAGTATTTAGGAAGGGGTTCTTACCCAAATCCTTCATACCACGATGCCACGAGGAACACGAATATATACGTTTGCTTGGTACGCTTGCTCTTTCTCTGTCACTCTACCTTATGTTAGTACTTTAGCGGAGTTTCCACGATCCCTTCCGGCAACCTTCGACCCGCGGCCTTCCCATAGTCATCCTCTGATTGAGGTTATTCATTATTGGCAACTATCTTCCTCCGCGGTTACAATATTATTCCTTCTACACATGACATACACCATAAGCATATTAACCGTCATGAAATTGAAATACAAATATCTTAGCGTTTAATAAAAACATTTCGAGACATGTCTAGCATATCAGTATGCAATTTCATCACATTATCCTTAATTTTCATGAGTGTAAGATATGATTCTCCAATCATTTTCGCGGCATTACAACCATCATTATTATGGTGTCAAATCATTTACGTTCATCAATCCTTGGTTTTCTCATTCCCTGAAAGCGTGATGCATAATCAAAGAAAAGAATTGAGGCTCTCCCTTTTCTTCAATTCTTTCTACATCGCTGAGGATTTTGGCCAGTCAGAAGTTATCTCCTAAGGTCTCCTTTGCCTTTTCTCAACCACAAATTTAACCAAGCGGTATCAATTAAAAGTACTCATTATTCAGTTAATCATACTCAAAGGTTTACTGGCCTCTTACCAACAAAACTGCTTTCCAAAACTGCCCTTTTTCTGAGCAGCACTGGTTTAGGCCCATCCTAACTCATAGGATACTTCAACATGCTTTAATAGCAACTCTTTGTTCTTAATGGGTCAGGAACATGTGCATCCTACACTTCCATTTGGTTATCAGAATGGTCATTATTAGGTTATTAGTCTTCTATTACTTACATGATTTTTTTTCCAAATGTAATCGAGTTGTATACATGGAATGACCTGGAAGCCCATTGTCAATCCTTCAACAATTATCGGGGTTGTGACTATGTTCCTTTGACAAAGACCTTACTCTGATTCCTCCGCAGGAACTCCTTCAACATGCAACTTCTCTTCTGGAATCCATCTGCTTGTGATGGCCTCAACTCGAGTTAGCTTTTAGTGGTCACCGTATAAGGAATATAAGCATGCATCTTTGTTATCTTACACCTATGATGTATTTAACCACTTTCCTAACCCTAATCCTTCATGTAGCTATCATATTTATATTTCATATCCTACATACATTTCCATTTTAAAATTACTCATCTCAAGATTTATTCACAATCCTTCTCATTGTGATGCTTGCAAATGCATAAGCTTTTGCCTCTTATCGTGACAACAAGCATCCTTGCTCGTTTACTCATTCATTTTAATTGCTCTGGATTTTTCCTAGGGATATGAGTACATTCCTTTTAGTTATCCTTCAAGACAGATCCTTCACAACCCTTGAGAACGGAGTCAACCATGCATCCATAATTTATCCATTCAGGTACGGCAAGTGTAAGTCATGCCTCACGTTTCACTCATCAGGGCAATCATATTGTACCTCTAGTATACTTATACTTTATGTGCATTACTTGCACGTTTTTATATACCATTCATACCTTCTTGGTATGATTATGAACTTCTTAATAAGGCTCACCGATGCAGTGAACTCATACTACTCATTATCTTGGCTCACCTTCTCCTCCGCATTGACCATAGGCGGTGACCGCGGTCGAATTAAAGGTGCCCGGCATTTTCGCGATTTCAATTTTAGATTAGCGGGGACTCATTTTTCCGACTCCGTCGAAGCAGAAAGACTGAGGTTAAGGTTTTCTCGGCTCTTTCATCCATATGACCGCCGGCTTTCAGAACACGGGGATCCATTCTCGGTGCGTCGAGTCCCATATTCAGCCGAATCCGTGGTCAGCGGCTCTGTCGTTTCCAACTTCACAATGCAATGCGGACCGACAATGTTGGGTCCCATGGTCCAGATATCCCCGGCAATCAACTGTCCTGATTAAATCAGTGATTTTGGCGCGACCTTGGGAAGTCTAAGATTCCATTTCCTTTATAGATGAAACCTCGAAGCTCTAGATCAGCGGCTCTCGTTGATTCCAATCTAACGGATATTATTCCTTCTGAGCTTATTAGGTTTCCGACCGGATTAATCTCATAGTCCAACTCATACTGGTGTTACCCTCTCTTTATGAAAGCTTGACCAACAAGGGTCCTCTTGGAATGTAATAATCCCAAGGACTCCTTAAACATGGTATCCTCATTGTCGGTTCTAGCCATTATAGGTTAGGTAAATTTGACCTTACATACTTTCATTAGTCCTCTCATTCATGAGGAATTATATGTTAGAGGGTTTAGTTTCTTAATAATCTGATGGTCTTAACTTTCTAAGGATCCTACCGGTCATACCGGATTTCCCAAACCATGGAGGGTTCTTCCCTTGGGTACTAACCCTTATCTAACAAACCATCATAACCGCAAGAGACACTACCTGTTTTAGTAGGTAGTCAACGTTATGCTAAGGCGAGAATAACTTAGTTCATGTCCCTTGTCTGGCTTGTGTAACTTCATAGCACAATTTATTCTACCTCGTTCATTAGTACTCAAATCTTATCAATGACAATGATCCGTGCATCCCTACTCCTATAAAGTGGTTGACATTTTATGAGGGGTTATAGAAGTTTCAAATTGTGAGTGTCATTATGATCCTTCTCCTTAAAGAGAAGCAGATAACCATATCTTCTACTTGGCTCATGCGAGGCTTAAGCGAACCAGAATGTTGTAACCTATAGCTACGATACCACTTTGTAACACATCCACTATCATAATTTTAAAAATTTTGGGTTAATCTCCAATACAGGAGAAATTTCCACAAAGTCGTATTAGCGAAATACCAATCCACGGTTCACTATCGAGGATTCGGGGTTTCAATTGTCAAAGCATCATTCACCCCCATGACTGGCGATCCTCCAAATCCCGATGCGCGGCTCCTTACGCATTAAGTCCCAGGCCAAGCCTGTGGTTTAATTCTTTACGACCGTGGTCTTACCTTACATGCAGGGCTACTCTGTCGGGTTTTGGAGTTTCGTTATTAGTAATTCGAGTTCTCAGAACTTCGCCCGGTTCTCGATCCCCGATATGCTCCTAAGCATTAGCCCTCTATGCTATAGTAGTCTATGTGACCACTTACCATAGACCACTTATTGTATAACCTCCATCGGGGTTTCGGCATCTGTGATGACACAAAACACATGTGTAAGTGCGAATTCGATTAGCGGTAGCGCCTTTCTGATCACGCTAGCCCGACTGGTTTATTCCCTGGTCCACATGACCAACTCGGTGATCACTACCTTGTCCCCATCGGGGCCTCTGATTTCCCATATCACAAGACCAAGTCCACGGGACCTTGATATCCGATTCGGAATTCTCTCCGTTAGCGACCACGGCGATCCTTCCTCTGACTCCGTCCTCCTCGCTAGTGGAGGTTTGTAGTGACTCCCACTCATCGGGTTTTAGCGGTTCAGCGGTCAGGTATAACTTGAAGTTCCTTGCATTAAACTGAATATGCGGTACTGTTATGTTAGATCGCGACCCGCGTCCCTCAAATGATGGGCGGTCACGATTGTATCGAATGCGGCGTGTCGCGTTTCCGATACAAATCTCTTGTCTTCGGGAACCCAGATTTCTCGATCTCCGACTCTTCGGGGTCTTTTGCCACGTGTCCCTTGTATCGGCGGCTCATGATGATATCGGGGATTTAGCATGTCAGCGGTTTTGCTGAATTTAAAGGGTTTCATGTCGCGAAATCCCGATACACCGATTCGATTTTTGAACTCGACTTTCGATCTCACCATACGTGTCCCTGGCGTTTGGGCCGATTCCAGATCTGTCGGAGATGCAGCGGATCAGCGATCTCATTACCTAATTTCCTTACCGCCGAAAACTCCGATAAACAAAAGCGCCCGGCGGCGCTTTATCGCTGCCTTTTGTCCTGCGGAGCGAATGGTCGGGATTAATTCGGGGTTTCCGGGCCTTATGATGTCACAGTTTCTCCTTGGCCTCGAGAACTCGTTCCCGATCCTTGACTCTACGGGATCCTCTGACCCGCATCCTCGAACAATGGACGGTCCAGATCTGATGCGAGGAAAATGCGGCGTATCGTGATTCAGTAACAATAGTTTGCCTCTCAAATCTCGATATTAAAAATCGGCGCTTCTCCCAAGCAGCCGACCGCGTGTCTGGGATCAGCGGCTGGGATCCGTTCTCACGCACATAGAGTTTAACTCCGGCGCGCATCTTCTCCCGAATCAACGGTGACGGGTAATTGGGTCGATATCTAACGGCCTAGATTCTTTCCTTTGGGTCTTGGGGTTTACGCACCTAATTTCACGTTGCTCACAATGAAAGAGGACAAAGGGTCAAGGTATGTAGCGTAGCCGTTACTTTCGTCATTCTAATGGTTGTGAATGACTTTGGGTCCTCCGGCGAGATCTCATCCATCGACTTACCTCATCTCGCAACACTACTATCTTGGAACATGCCGGGATGCGTTTCTCCTCGTCTGAGGGTTAATAAGGCACGATGTAGATCATATTACGGGTCCTTGTTGAACCTTTCGAAATCTCCGTGAAGAGATCCTTACCGGGGTATTCCCGGGAGCAGGTAAAGGAGGACAACTTCCCGAGAGTGGGTGGGCATGATTAGATTCATCTATCAACATAAATTGAGCAGGGTTTCCTCCGTGTTAAGCATAAATCATCGACCGTATCAAGCACTGCAGCGGACATTCACATCTTTGAAACCATTTTACAATTTCCGCGACTCTATGGTAATAACTACTCCTCATTATCAGTTACTGCACAGATATTCTTACAGGAGATAATTACAATTATACAAGTCTATTAACGTATGTGAATGACATATAAATGTCAAAATGCAATATAAGCAAAATACTATCAAAATAACTTGACAATGAAGCAGCTGGCGAGAGAGAGCTTCGTTTCCTTTCGGCCAGGTAGGCATAGCGACTCTCTTGGATTTACCACTAGCCACCCCATTTGAACCGATGTCGAGACGCGTCTCGTCGCCGATTATACAAGGCGAAGGTTGCAATCCTTCCTCCTGCGATCACTCCTCTGCGTGAAAATTGTCAGAGTTCCCCTTGTGTCTGCCCCCGTCAATCGTTCCGGCCATGCGCCTTATCCTCGCGAGGTTGCGTGTGGCACGATTACACTTGTGCTGGTCATTCATGATGGATCTATGGATAGGCGGTTCACCATCCATCCTCATCAGAACATCGCCTACCGGTCGCGAGGCCATTAATTCCGGGCCCTACCAGTCTGCGAGCCATTAATTTTCAGGGCCAGCGAGCCGCTTTTGGTTCTCCGGGCCAGTGGAGTCCAAATACGGTATTTTAATCCTTGGTGGAAGTTAACGCCCCTTTTTCAAGGTGCCCTCCACCACCATCGTGGTCTTTTTTTCTGCACATCCCCTCTCAGTAGTTCTGTAATATAAATTCATAATGTTATTTACATTTTCATCATGCTTTAGCATGGTAATTCCTGTATTAGGATTAATTACAAATTTGGGGGAAACAGGGTGTTACACACATGTTACACTACTCAAAAGAAGATGTCCCATCTAGTTGTAAGATACACTACTCAAAAGAAGATGCCCCAATCTCGTTGTGAGATGGTTGGATGGGGTTTACTCTCCTTTTTCACGAGAATATTTATTTTTATTAATAATTATTGTATAAAACTTTTTTCTTACTTGGTTGAAAATTGAAAAATATTAAAAAAAATAAAAATGAATATATTAATATATTTATATTTATTTTGAACACTATAAAATTGAAGAAAAAAATACTGCAATATAATAAACAAACATAAAAAAATATTAAACTCTCTTCTATCTCAAAATCATAATAATAAAACTATTTATATCATTAACATTGAATTTAAAAAATTATATATTAAGAAAAATCATAATAATATAACTATTTATATCATTAATATTAAATTAAAAAAAAAATTAAAAAAATATAATTAACTTTCTAAATAATTAATCGAAAGGTATTGAATCATATAATAATAATCAATCTACACAACATGCAATATAAAAATATATTGACGTTCACCTAAAAGTTATAAACCCCTATAAATCCTAATAGATTTTTTTTTAATGAATCCAGCCAACATGTATCATAAAAATATATCGACTTTCACTTAAAAGCTATAAACATATTAATAAAATATTTTTTTAATGTTCTACTTTAGTATGTGTGTAACCTAGAAAAAGTGAATAAAGAAAACTAAAATATTAAAATTCCAAAAATATATTTAAATATTTATATGGGAGTTTCTATTTCGAATCCAGTTGAATCATTATGTATAAACCCGTCTGATAACAAATCTTATGCAAATGAATAACATATAAAATATTGATTAAAAACGTATATAAAACGAAAAAAAATCAATCCAAATTAATAACATATAAAATATTAATTAAAACATATATATAATAGAAAGAACATAACAAAGAGAAAATGCTGAGGTGGGTTAAATTAAAAACAGAAGCGTGAGGATCAGCAGATGAGCCACGCATAGAGAGAAATGGAGGCGGAGTTCGAGTACCCATTGGATTTGTTGAAACTAATACCCACTATGCGTAGGGATGAATACCAGTTCAGAACCCTCATTTTAACACTGAAGAAACTAACAGAAGAGAGGACCAAAGCTTCTGGTGTTTCTGAGAGCAGAGTTAGGAGGGAATAATAGCCATTCTGCTTATGGATGAAGTCCAGCACAGAAGAGAACCCAAACCTCGTTGCAAAGGCCGAAGAAATTAACAGAAATGAATGAGATTGCTAAAATGAAAGGACTAGGGTTTTTAGGGCTTCCGAGAGCAGATCGGGGCAGAGGAAATAATAAAAAAAATGCAACACCGAACACAGAGGAAAAAAATGCAACGCTCAAGAAACTAACAGAAATAAAAGACTAGGGCTTCTAGGGTTCCTGAGAGTAGAGATCAGAGATAAGAATAATAAAAAGTACCTGGAAGTGAAGCCCCACGATTATTTCCAGAGGGCATCGAACTCCATGTTGAACAGCTCAGCTGTCTCTTCTGATGTTAATGTTCGTTTGCTCCAAAGTTTGCTCAAAATCCAGTTGCCTTATTCCATTCCAGCATAGTTTCCTCCTCTATCACATACAGACATGACTCAGACATCGGACCACACACAAACCCGGACTTGACTCAGACTCAAATACTTGATCACATAGATACACCAGAATATACCACACACAAATCCAGACTTAGACTCAGAGTCAAATACCAGAACATGGATAGAGGAGGAAGGAGAATGTAAATGTCAAAATTATGTAAGATTTGATATATATATATCCTTCCTTCCAACGGATAGATGATTTGCCCCCTTTGCCCCACTCTCTACAACGAATCGTTGTAGATGAGACAAATTTGCTCTTTCTCTTCAACGAATTAGATCTTCATCTGCCACTCTAGCAGAAGGATAAATCCAAAAAGCAGCTGAGTCAGCGTATGGAACCGTTAGCAGATGAATGAGCTGGTAAAATCGTGCGTTTTTGTTTCTTTCATTCTTTTCTTCAATTTCGAATCATGCGTTTTTGCTGCTTTCATGCTTTTCTTCAATTTCGAATCATGCGTTTTTGCAGCTTTCATGCTTTTCTTCAATTTCGAATCATGTATTTTTTGTTCAGCTCCACTCATGGTTTTTGTCAAGGACTTAGGCTTCATTCACGCAGGAACTAATTCCTTCTGGTCTGAGCGATCTCATAATGCTGGAAGAGCTCAGAGCTCAGATTCCATGGGAAGCATATGATCCGGTGAAGAGGAACTCGAAAATGCCTCAAGGATTCTTCATCATTGGCTATAAGTTTAACCATTCAACATTGCTAAGAGGAATATGGTAAGTTGTTAAACCTCCTCCTGATAGGTTTTTGTAAATATTATGAAGAAATCTGTAGAGACGTCTGTCACGCGTTAATAAAGAAATCGAGGGTTTCCTGGTTTCACGGACTGTGATTCTATTTTTATCTGCACGACTGTATTATTTTATAATTGTATTGACAGGTGGATGGTCTGGGACTACAACGTGTTTTAACCCAAAGTAACAGAGAGGTTCTGGTCTTCTTCTTCTATTTTTCTACACTGGTCTGGTGAGATCCCTTTTATAACTCTTCTATTTCTAATAGAAATTATATTTCCTCCTATATTTCTTTGCTGCATTTGTAAATTCTTGTTGGCCTCATATTTTACAAATATTCTTGTACCTGGGTTTCAGAATGCATTATGTTTGTTTTTTTCTTTTAAAATAATATTTTAAAAGATTTTAATGGTAGATTTTCAGTGGTCTTGGGTTTCAACGACTTTGAATGGCTAATCTTTAATCGTGTTCAAAGAATTTAGACATTTTTTTAACTGGGTTTTGATAATTTTTTATATAATCCCTTATTGCCAAAATGCTCTGAAGCAGTTCTCGCAACACTTACTGAAAACAAATTTGTAGCCTTCTGTTTTCTCTTATTAATAATTCTTCAGTCTTATGGTCTTGGCTTGATGCTTCTGATGCCAAATTTTTTGGACGATTAATATTCCTTTCAGGAGATTTGGATTAGTTAATTGTGAGATACATTCTCGTCCAACTATTTTCTATTCGGTGGTTTGTGGTTAAGAAATACTAAGAGCAATTCCCTTGTGTATCCCTCTATTTTTAGCAAGCTTCAGGGCTATATAACTTTTGCTTCAGTGGTAGTGGTTGAGGGATGACAAGCAGAGGGCCCATACATCTCTGTATTTTATAACAAGTGTTAGGTTTTGTCTTTGTGGCGCGTAGTTTGCTAGACTACTAGTGCTTATGTGATGAGAAGAGCAGCAACCTCAGTTTATTATCAGACAATTTCCTAATAGTCTAGATTTTTTAATTTATTAAGTATATGTGATATTATGTCAGTGGGAGAGTAGAAACCCCTGCAGGTTATTATTAGACAATTTCTTAATTATCTATACTTGTTTGGTTTCGAATATATGATATTATGCAGTCCTTTTTTTCAATATCTCATTAGTGAAGTCTTCCCCAGATATATGTGAGAAAATATTTGCAATGCTCAATTTTTTAATTTATTAAATATATGTGATATTATGTCAGTGGGAGAGTAGAAACCCCTGCAAGTTATTATTAGACAATTTCTTAATTATCTATACTTGTTTGGTTTTGAATATATGATATTATACAGTCCTTTTTTTCAATATCTCACTAGTAAAGTCTTCCCCAAATATATGTGAGAAAATATTTGCAATGCTCACTGTATTTATAGAATATTGAATAATCTCCACTGAACTTTTTATTATGTTCTAGTCTCAGGCTGGTACTGTTAATGAAGTCTTCCCCAGATATGTGTGAGAAAATATTTGCAATGCTCACTGTATTTATAGAACATTGAATAGTCTCCACTGAACTTTTTATTATGTTCTAGTCTCAGGCTGGTACTGTTACTGTTAGTGAAGTCTTCCCAGATATATGTGAAAAAATATTTGCAATGCTCACTGTATTTATAGAACATTGAATAGTCTCCACTGAACTTTTTATTATGTTCTAGTCTCAGGATGGTACTGTTAGGTGATTAAGGGCTTATATTTATTTCTACATTGACTTGTTGAAGAGTTGTCAATTCCTTCAGATGCCATGCAAGCATTTATAGCTTCCACCTTTTTATCCATGTATGGGATTTGTTTGAGTTGCTTGTTCAGGTTTTGTACCCACATACATTGAATTGAAGAGTTTGCATTGTAAAATAATGTCTTTTAGTAAGATTCTGTGTTATATGTTTAGGAATTATTTGATAGCTGGGAGAGTTTGCATTGTATCAAAGGTTGGGGATTTTTTGATTTTTTTGTTTTCAGATTCTCACTGGTATATATAAAAAATGACTAATAAATTATGGAGTAGAAATATAACACTAAAAATTATCTTTTTAAAATTGAAAATATTGGCATGCCTTTCAATTTTTGATGAAATTTATAAGTTACCTGGAATCCATCCTTGTATTCTCCAACTTAGCATTGTGAATTACTTACATGATTGCATAGCATGGGTTATAAACTTAGCATTTTTAAAAGACTTACATGATTGCATCGCATGGGTTATAAACTTAGCATTTTTAAAAGACATAATGTCTTTTAGTAAGATTCTGTGTTATATGTTTAGGAATTATTTGACAGTTGAGAGAGTTTGCTTTGTATCAAAGGTGGGGAATTTTTTGTTTTTTTTGGAATTATTTGATAGTTGAGAGAGTTTGATTTGTATTAAAGGTGGAGAATTTCTTGGTTTTTTTGTTTCAAATTCTCACTTCACTTGATTATGGAGTAAAAATATAACACTAAAAATTATCTTTTTAAAATTGAAAATATTGGCATGCCTTTTCACTTTTGATGGAATTTATAAATTGCCTGGAATTTATAAGTTATAAACTTAGCATTTTTAAATAATGTCTTTTAGTAAGATTCTGTGCTATATGTTTAGGAATTATTTGACAGATGAGAGAGTTTGCATTGTAAAATGTCTTTTAGTAAGATTATGTGCCATATGTTTAGGAATTATTTGATAGCTGAGAGAGTTTGCATTGTAAAATAATGTCTTTTAATAAGATTATGTGTTATATGTTTAGGAATTATTTGACATCTGAGAGAGTTTGCATTGTATCAAAGGTTGGGGATTTCTTGGTTTTTTTGTTTTCAGATTTTCACATCATTTGATATATATAGAAAATGACTAAAATATAATACTAAAAATTATATTTTTAAAATTGAAAATATTAGCATGTTTTTCAATTTTTTTATGGAATTTTTAAGTTGGACTATGGAGTAGAAATATAACACTAAAAATTATTTTTTTTAAATTAAAATTATTGGCATGCCTTTCAATTTTTGATGGAATTTATAAGTTGCCTGGAATCCATCCTTGTAATCTCCAATAATGCATCCAGGTGTTGATAGCACTGTCCTTTTACTGTTATAAGAAGCTACTTTCAAACTTGCAGTTCATGACCTCGTTATAAGCCTTGTTATGAACTATAGTCATGATAAACTCCGTCAGGCTCTTGGGTGATGATGGACTGTTTCTCATCTCGTGTTTGTACATGCTGTTGTAATTGCCAATGCGGAAAACACAATTACCATAAAATAAACAATACATATGCAAACAACAAAGACACATCAATTTACGTGGTTCACCCAAATGTTGGGCTACGTCCACCAAGCATAGGTATCGGTCATCTTATTATTCAGCTAATGGAGATTACAGTCGGATCTCAATCCTCTCACACTGACT
>SNQJ01S0000930.1:704768-730003 GCA_010110895.2 Picea sitchensis
TTATTTCTCCACCATTTAACATCATCCTCCACTTCTTCAATATTATATTTAAAATGTCAAATATAATAAAATTAACTCTTCCAAATCATACGAATCTTCCTTTCAAAAAATATTGAAGGTACCTTTAATGTTTTAAAAAACAAACAAATTTCATGCGAATGTTTTATTGAAAGGGGGGAGCGCTCCTTACTTCTTCAGCGCTCCTATGGAGGAGATAGGGGTGCGCTGCCCAAAGAATTAGAATCAGTGTATAAGTGATGGGAGGTTGGCGCTCCCTTTAGCCTATAAGGTGAGCGTTGGCTCTCCTTCCGGCGCTCCCTTTTAATAAACAACAAATTTCATTTAGACAGCGAGCCCATTAAGCTTGGTCTGCGGCGTCGGCGTGCCCGTAAAATTGGTCTCGAGCGTCGGCGCTTCTCCTTAGTCTGTTTCCCAGCGTTGGCGCCCCTGTGCACGTTTTTGCCAAGCGCTGCCACAAAAAACGAATTTTAACGCTGCTAAAATGAATTTCAAGGCTTCGGCTTCTTCCGATCTGCACCCTCCTCAGCTCTTCATCTCCTGAGCGCTCTGATACCACTTGTTGTAATTGCCAATGCGGAAAACACAATTACCATAACATAAACAATACATATGCAAACAACAAAGACACAGCGATTTACGTGGTTCACCCAAATGTTGGGCTACGTCCACCAAGCATAGGTATCGGTCATCTTATTATTCAGCTAATGGAGATTACAGTCGGATCTCAATCCTCTCACACTGACTCAGCCTCTACGGGCATACAATTATATAGAAAAAATCCATATTCTAATTTAGACGGATTGGTTACAACCAACCCGGTTTATAGGATCTAAAATTTCTATTCACGGTATAGTTGTTGTCACCGTTTCCAACACATGCATATATATTTTTATCAAATGTAATGCTTGAATGTTTGGTGTCATGTATATTTGTTACTGTGACGACATTTCTTCGTGTCTATAACATTGTATGAGACCAGGGCAAGTTCTTCATTTGTTGCAATTTGTTCTTTCCATTGCAACAATACTAAGCAAATGCAAAAAAAATATTTTCCTTCTTGATGGAATTTATAAGTTGCCTGGAATCTATCATGTATTCTCCAATGATGCATCTAAGTGTTCATAGAATTGTCCTTTTACTGTTATAAAGAAGTTACTTTCAAACTTGCAGTTCATGACCTCATTATAAGCCTTGTTATGAACTATAGTCATGATAAACTAGGTCAGGCTCTTGGGTGATGATGGACTGTTTCTTGTCACGTGTTTGTACATACGTATATATTTTTATCACATGTAATGCTTGAATGGTTGGTGTCATGTATATCTGTGATCACATTTCTTCGTTTCTCTAACATTGTATGAGACCAGGGCGAGTGAAGATGTATGAGACTATGGCAAGTTATTCACTCATTGCACTTTTTTCTTTCCATTGCAACAATACTATGCAAATGCAAAAAAAGATTTTCCTTCTTGATGTTAAATTGTAAGTCACTGCTCACTTCTACTTTTTATGCATTTCCGCAACCTGCCTCCCTTTAAAACAGAGGCGGGGACTTTGCAACTCTGAGGCTCTTATTTACATAGTGTCAGAGTGATATCAATTCTTGTGAGCGTGTGAAGGTTGGAAACTATAGAAAGTTTAATTTGTAAGGGGAAAGGTATTAGAAAGACTATGTCTCTCCATGATAGCAATGAGCAGATATATTTGAGCAATAAATCAGAGGAAAAAAAAAGATTGGTCCCTCCTAACAGATTTTTCCAGACAAAATATTTCAGGCTCGAGAAAGCACTGCAGATTTCTTGTAACAAAATGATGCATACAGGCTAGCAGATCAAGATGTCCCAGCAGAAGGAGACACAGATACCATCCTTTTCAGGATCAATGTCTGGCCCGCTTAGTATGTTGAATCATAAGTGAGCCCTCCCTTCTATCTTACAATGGTTAGTGGCAATCTTTCTCTGCAGATAAATGTGCAGGCCCAAAAAGTTGAGGTGGATGTTTCTCATCATCTGTATCAACTCTATTACTGGGTGATACTTTTACCAACTCTATTACTGGGTGACACTTTTTCCATGACTTGGGAACCTTCTACACCTTTGTCTCTATCAACCCATTCATAGTAGTACCAACAAACTGCAAACTAGCACTAGCACAACACTTGTTAGGTTGTTCTAGAACGCTATGAATGGCACCATAGTGGGTCTCGAAGCCCTCTAAACCAACCACTAAATGATAGTTTTTACATTTTCCCCAACAATCACTAAAGCTAAGATGTTGTCAAAATAGGAGAATGATGGATGTAAAGTTGATGCAGTAAAGCCAAAGATTCTAATCAAGGTATGGTACGGTTAGACAATAATGACAAGGATGATCCTTTAGTGATTAGACTAACATTTTTGATGCAGTTGGATGTGAAGTTGATGCAGTAAAGCCAAAGCTTCTAATCAAGCTATGTTAGGGTTAGGGTTAGACGGGTTAGACAATAATGACAAGGATGATCCTTTAGTGATTAGACTAACACTTTCAATGCATTCGATGCAGTTGGAGTTTTGAGCATATATATGTCAAAAAATAGGAAAGAAGCATTAGATAGTTGTAAAGAGGATCTTCAGGTATTTGCATGGCACTATAAATTATGTAATTTTCTACCAATGAATTTATGGTTTAGATAGAGTGATAGATGTATAAGGCTTTGTTGATGTAAGCTGTGTTGAAGATTTTGATTGTCGAATATCTAGATTCTACAAGTGGTTGTGTTTAACTTATTTGAAATAACAATTAGTGGGATGAGCAAGAAACACACTGTGGTTGCATTTTCAACTATAGATATTGAATACATGTTACACACCCATGCAAGTATGCCAACTGTATAGTTGCATTATGATAATCAAAGTGCAATCTTTTTGACAAATAAATTTGTGTATCATTTTAAGACAAAACATAATGATGTATAGTACCATTTTATGAGACATGGTTGAAGACAAGGTGTTGTTGGAGAAGGTTGATACCTTGAAGAATGTAACAGATTCATTGGCAAAGTTTATTAAGATTGGGAGGTTATATTAGTGTAGTAGAGAAGCGACGGACATTGTTGACTTAAACCTTTGACCTTATAAATATTAGACCTTGTTTTATAAATAAAATAAGTGGAAGAATGTAGGAGATATGTTATACTCTTTGCATGTAGAGTTTGCATTCATTCACGAGTTAGCTACCCTATGTACAGTTCCAACAAATTAGTGGGAGGGCCATGGGGGGTCTTACCCCCCTTCCCTTTGGGTTTTGAGTTGGCCCTAAAAAAAAATTGGATCCATTTTTTGTTCATGTTTTTTTTTGTTTTCGTGCTTTTTCAACTGATGCTTTTCAGCATTGTAATTTAATTTTAATTAATGGATTTAGGTTGTAATCTACTTCAGGTTAAATGATTAAAGCTTTGAATGTTAAGGAATATTAAAATATTGTATTGTGAATGGTCAAGATATACAAATGAAGAAAAGAGAAGTGTGGTGCTAAGTTGAACTGATTTTCTTAGTTTAAGGCTTTCAAGGTAAATTTGTGTATTGTGTGTTTACCATAATTTACTTTCTATTTGCTTAAAAATCTATGCATTGTTTCACTTGAAGGGATCAAAATTTATATATTCTTTATTATATTTACATAAATAACAATCACTCAAAATCATTGTTGAAAATCCAAAACCAGCATTTTAAAAGCTTGCAAACTAAACTAATAAAAATATAACATTTGTCAATATATATCATAGTATAATCAAATGTAAGTAACACTGATAAAGATAAAAAATAACAGCAATCCCTAGTTTCGAAATTATCCATTTACATAATTAAATTTTGTAAAAAAAAATAGGAATTAAATTTCCCAAATCACATCATAAATATAAATGGATGATGAAGAAATATGACCTATTTACATATTTGCAACAAAATATCCAGTACAGTTTCAAATACAACACTTAATTTAAATCAATGTATAAATTTTTTAATATCAAAATAATATTTTAAATAGTTATTAGATTTTGGAGATCAAACTTCCTTTTTTTTTTTTGGCTCGATGTAAAAATAATTAATTTGGCTATATGTCAAAATGGTTAATTGTAGTGTTGCCAAAGTAGTTTGTCTTTTGAATAATCCAAATGGTGTAAAAATAGTTAATTTTGGCTAGATGTAAAAATGGTTAATTGTAGTGTTGACAAAGTAGTTTGTCTTTTGAATAATCCAAATGGTGTATATAGAAAGTGTCTTATATTATGATTATTAGTATTATTAAATATAGTGTTTCAAATGGTGTATATAGAAAGTGTTTTATATGATGATTATTAGTATTATTAAATATAGTGTCGATAAAGTAGTTTTATTTTTTAAGAAATTGTGTATTTAAAATATTATATATTTTTGTGTGAAAAAAAAAAAAAAATTTAAAAAAATTAAATTTATTTGTATTAATGGTTAATTGTAGTGTTGTCAAAGTAGTTTGTTTTTTGAATAATCCAAATTGTGTATATAGAAACTGTCTTATAATTAGTATTCTTAAATATAATGTTGATAAAGTAGTTTTATTTTTTAAGCAATTGTGTATTTAAAATATTATATATTCTTGTGTGAAATTTTTATTTTTTTTTAAAGATTAAGCTTATTTGTATTATATAATAAAGGGATATTTAAATTATTTGTTTTATATAATAAAGGGATATTTAAATTATGAAAATTTATTTGTTTAATATTGAATATTTTAAAAATTAAAATATTTTATATTTTATATGTAATTAAAAGAGTAATTAAGATTTTGAAATTGATCCCCTGGATGGGGTGCCACCTAGAGACCACATTTCACATGATGTGTTGGCAACAGAGGCAGTTAAAGCCCCTCACCGCCAGCACCCTCCCCAATTCACTTGACATGCCTCACATTTATGTAGAGCAGAGCATAGAGTCTCAGGATGGCCCAACAACTTTAATGGTGTTTACGGGAACTGGTATGATAGCCTCCACCCACAACCCTTCAACATTCATGGTGTCCATTGCTATCACCTCACTTATTACAATATAGGGATTTCCTCGTTGTTGGTTTTATCTCTGGTTTTCACCCTTAGTCTCTCATTCTCCCTTGGCTATCACGATTTGGCTCTCCCAGGCCTATGGACTTTTCATTTCATCCCTCCCAAGCTTCTTCAGCCTCCCCACTATGCACTCTTCTACCCTTAGGCTTAGCTTCGTTATGCCCCGTGAGAAAGGCAAGCCCAAACGCGGGCCGACCTACTATAGCCAAATGAGCAGGCACCGTCGCACTGGACCTGTGGCTCCTCATCCCTTTCCAAGAAACAACCTGACCCTTTCTCCCCACTCTGATCAGAACTGGGACATGGAAGCCCAGGCAAAGCCTTAGTCGCCTATCCCAGAGCCCAATTACAGAGGTTCCATAATGGAGGAGGAAATTCCTCCACACTGGGTAGAGATTCCTCATCACTTATAGGACATCGACGGTGAACCAATGACACAGGTAGAAGAGGAGCTTCGTCCAAGGCGGCCAAATTGCTGCAAAAACGCCACCGACCCCAAAGCGATAGACCCATAAATCAATTGGGGTGAATTCTGGCATGAAAGAGAAGGACACGATTTTCCTAAGGTGCCAATGTAGCAGGTCTTGGATAGCCATGCCTCGCCTAGATCGTGCAGGCTCACAGAGGAACACCTAGACCTCATTTTTGAGATGAGGAGGGACCTAGCCGAGCAAATGTACAGCCAGAGCCTCCTAAGAAAGCACATGGATTTCCTGTTTGATTCCCTATCAGGCGATCTTGCAAAGAGACGTTATCCAACTTGCTTCTAGCCTTATGCCTTCACAGTCAGCCAGAATGAAAGCCTGGGTTTGCCTCATGTTTAGATTTTCTACTGTTAATTTCCTGGTCTTAGTTGTTTTGTTTTTTTGTTGTCATGAAACTCTAGAGCAAACTGCATGTTTTGGTTTCCATATACATGGAAGAACAGGTGGAAAGTTTTTACATTTCTCATACATATGTTATTTCTATGCACAGTGCCACCTATGCACAATAGTGTCCATGCACAGTGCCACCTGTCCTGGTTTCCACGACTGTGGCAGAACAGGTGGTGAGTCTGGTTGTAATCTTTTGACAAATGTTTTTTTTGAGAGCATGAGGTAATATAGTCTCTTTTTTGTTTACAAAAGAAAAAAGATTCTGAAATTGAAAGGAGGGGAACAATGGTGGGAGGTGTAGGATAGAGGGTTAGGGTTTGTTGATAAGAGGGAAATGTCTAAATTTTTGACAAGGGATCTTCAGATTCTGAGCGGGGGAATAAGGTGCAGGGATGGAAACAACTCTAGAGACTTAAACAAGTGCAAGTGGTCGAGATCAACCATAAATAGTGTCTTTCAAGGATGTAGTGGCAGAGCGAGTTGGGCATCCGTTAGAAGATGTAGAAATGAGGGGGGGAGGAAAGGCTGCAGTCGAGAGTGAAATACCAGAAGAGGTAGACCTTGTGAAGAGTCGTGTGGACAAACAAATGGTGAATGAGTGCTTGGTCAGAATAAATGAGAACCTCATATATGAGGTTACCTCATCACACATTGGGAACTATTCCAACATATGAAATACCATGATCCAATAGGAAATTTCATGGGAATCTGGCCCTCGGAGAAGGATTTGGTGGTGTGGGTAAAATCACGTTGGAAGGTGAAAAGACAAGTGGATTTGAAACTAGGTTAAAAGGGTTTCTTCACATTTTGTTTTTCCAGTGCCGAAGATCAATATCGAACATTTGAACAAGGCCCATATTCTTAGCTCTGCAGGCTTGCATATTAGATATTGGTTTGGAAGATTTTCTTGTGAGAAGGAGGAATTCACAAAGGCTCTGGACTGGATTAGGTTGTATTCCTTTCCTCTTGAGTTCTACGAGATGGAAACCCTAGAAGGAATATGGAATAACCTAGGATATTTCATCAAGGTATCCGAGATAACTAAAAAGACAATGTATACGTCCTATGCAAGGATTTGTGTATATCGGAATGTTGCAGGCGCTCTTTGATAATCAATAATTGTTTCATATCATGAAAATGACTAGAGTCAGAGAATGGATTATGAGCACATACCTTTTAGATGAAAACAATACCATGTTCATGGCCATCTCTTCAAAGAATGCCCTTTAAATGCCAAAAATGAAGAAAATAAACCAAAGGAAGGAGTGGATGCAAAAGGTTTTTCCAAGATCCCAAGCAAAAGAAAGGTATGTCGAAGAGAAAACAAACTAGGTGGGGCAATAGCAGAAAACAATACAAATCGATTTGAATCCGTAGCAAAAGAGACAAGCAAGGAGGAGCAGAGGGATCAAAAGGATACATAAACGAATATGACATAGTAGGGAGAGCAGACCCCAAAGTGTAAAAATCCAGATCCAAGTTCAGAGACAATCTTGATTGAAGAAGGAGAAGTAGAAATGAAGGACACACAAGAAAAAGAGGGAACACAAGAGGAAGATGAAGAAGAGGAAATGACATGGGATATGCATCAAGAGTAAGTGGAGGTTGACATGAAAGCATTGAAGGCAGCGTATGGAGAACACGAAATCAATAATGTGTCGAAATAACAACTCTGTAAACTCCAACGTAAGTTGCTTAAGAGAAAAGGGAAAGAGGAGATACAAGGAAATTTGACAACTACTTCAGGAAACCTAGGGATAAAAACTAATCCCCTGGAAATATTGAAAAAATCTCCCAAGGAGGAAAAAAAACAAGGTAGGAACCCCATGCAGAAAATAGAAGAAACAAGGGGCCCTCCTTATGGATTCTGGCTAGATCCTAGGACTCCCAGAAAAATATTTCCAACCCCAACCATAGTGTTGATATGAAGACAATGTCATTGAACGTAAGAGGCCTCAATGCCATGTCCAAACATAGGATGTTACAGAAGATGATTACGCGGGAGAAAGAAGATTTGGTCATGTTACAAGAAACTAAATGTGATAGGAATCGATGCGGAGAATAGCCTAGAATATCTAGAAAGGTTGTGAAGTGGAAGTAATAAATGTTGAGGGAGCCTTGGGAGGGTTAACCATCCTCCAGGACCCGACGATCATGACCATAGAAATTCATTCCAAATCCCCCATAATTTTAACGACAAAGTATACAAGCATAGGTACACAAGGTCATGGATATATATCCAATGCATATGACCCGTTATCACGGGTCC
This sequence comes from Picea sitchensis, assembly GCA_010110895.2. Taxonomy (NCBI): domain Eukaryota; kingdom Viridiplantae; phylum Streptophyta; class Pinopsida; order Pinales; family Pinaceae; genus Picea; species Picea sitchensis. The sequence continues at coordinate 713,008 of SNQJ01S0000930.1, forward strand.
TGGAGAGAGAATTCCTAGAGTCACTAAACTTTTTGGGATTGACGTTGAAATACCAACATTGGCTCATAGGTGGAGACTTTAATATGATGACAACATTATTGGAAAAGAAGGGAGGGCTCAAAAGATTAGATGGGGAGAACAAGGCCTTCAAGTCCCTAATCATGAACCTCAGACTAATAGGCATCCCCACAAGCATTGGTTTGTTTACTTGGAACAACAAAAGAGGGGCAGAGAAACAAGTCGATGTATGTATGGATAGATTCCTTGTCACCGAAACCCTATTCAACAGGAAGTCACGATAGACATTTTATCATACTATGTGTTTGATCATTGGCTAATATCGCTAACCTGGCAAAGTAAATTGATCCCTAGGCCTAAGCCCTTTCACTTTGAAAAATTCTGGATGGATCACCCAAATTTCTACCAAACATAGAAATGTGGTGGAAAGAATAAATGGACCTCTAGGGAACAAAGATGTATTGGTTCCAACAAAGACTCAAAAACATCAAAATGAGTATACGGGCATGGAACAAGGAAGTCATCAAAAACATTTTTGAGGAAAAAAGAAAACTGGAAGCAAAAATGGTAGCTATCCAAAAAAAGGAAATACAAGGTGAGTGAACCGAGGAGGCAATGCACAGAGAATAACAACGTAGACTGGAATTGAATAAAAGAGATAAACAAGAAGAGACTCTTTGGGAAAGAAAAAAATCTAGGATAAGGTGGTTGAGAGAGGGGGATAAAAATACAAAGTTCTTTCATGATTCCCTCCTGAAAAGACAAAACTAGAATAGGATCGTTGTGTGGAGATCTGAGGCGGGTGAAAGTTTAGAGATCAATGAGGAAATCGAGAGAGAATTGGTAAATCACAACTACCAACTTCTCAAGGAGAGAGAGGAGCAATGGGAGGAGGAGACACATAGGATAACAAGTTGTATTCCCAGAACAAAACCATGGCCTCATGAGACCAACAACTATAGAAAAGGTGGAGAGAATAGTGAAATATATGGCCTCGGGAAAGGTGTCAGGCCCAAACAATTTCGATTTCGATTTCTTCCAATCCTACTAGAAAATCATTGGATGAGATATTTGGGAAGTAGTGGAAGAATCCTGCTCTTCCAGAGCCATCCTCTAGGATTTCAATACCACTTTCATTACACTAATACCCAAAGAACGAGAGGCCAACATTGCATATAAGTTTTGTCCTATCTCTCTCTGTAATGTCATTTATAAAATCATATCTAAACTAATTGCTAATAGACTAAAACCTCTCTTGAGGTCTATCATATCCCCGGAGTGGAGGAGGTTTTTGGAAGGACACCAAATCCTTGATGGGATAATAGTTGCTCATGAGACTATATATTCCCTCCAAACCTCTAAGAAAATTGGAATTTTGTTTAAATTGAATATCTCCAAAACATATGATTGCATCAATTGGAAATTCCTTCAAAAAATGGTAGAAGCTTTCGGTTTTGGAGCTAATTGGGTTCTATGGATAAAGAAGTTGATATCTTCAACGTTCTTTCTATTTTCATCAATAGATCCCCGTCACGGGATTTCAACCCCTCCAAGGGTGTTAGGCAAGGGATCCTCTTTCACCTTATCTTTACATCATCCCGGTGGAGGGGTTGGGGTGCTTCTTGCATCAATCCCTATTTGAGGGGGACATCAAGGGAATCAAGCTCCATCCCCTATCTACACCTATGACGCACCTCTAATTTGTAGATGATACTTTTCTGATGGGGCAACCATCAGTGAGAGAGGCACTCGCTTTCAAGAAGTTGTTAGAGGCCTCTAAAAAATCCTCGAGGGCCCAAATTAATTTGACCAAATCTCAAATTTTCTTTTTCAAATCTCTTGTAGCAATCCAAAAAACCATTGTCCTTATATTGGGCTTCCAATGAGCTTCTCTCCCATCAAATTATATGGGGGCTCCTTACTAGACAAAGCTATCTGCAATGTCTCATGGGAGGAACTGTTAGCTAAATTAGAATCCAAGTCGACTAATTGGACACATTGTTTCCTCACTCTTCCGGGGAGGATCTTATTGATTCAATTGGTCCTCATGTCAATGCCTTTGTATCTATTTTCGTTGATGGCAACCCCAAAGAATATAATTAATAAAATAAAAAATATTCAGTGTTCCTTCCTCTGTGGAGGGGCAACGAAAAAAAAGAATGGGCACTGGTGGCTTAGGAAAAAACTATGTATGCCCAAATCCCATGGGGGAGTTGGTATCAAGGAATCACAACACTTAGGCCATGTGTTGGAAGCAAGTATATGGTGGAGATTGGTAAAAATCCCCGAAGCACTTTGGGAAAAGGTATGGAAGCTCAAATATGCACCTAAGACCCCCCAGGATTTCTAATCAGATTAAATGGGGTGAGACTAGGGTCCTTGATTTGAAGCAATGCCTAGAAAAATAGAGGACTTGTCCAAAAACATAGCTTATGGGAGGTGCATGATGGTTGTTCAACTTTATTCTGGGATGCCGCATGGGAACAACAACCTATCATGGGGTGTAACAAGTGTTTGTTGCAAATAGAAAAAACCATGATAAATGAAGAATGGGTCAAGGTACATCAATATTGGCATGTTGTGCAAGATAAAAGAGGGATCTATGACAGAAGATGGAAATATAGGGAGGAATGGCCTATGGAATGGAGTGAGGACCTAAAACATGTTTTGGAGGAGGCACTGCAGAACACACAGATCCAAGCAAGAACATGGCATGATGTTTTGAGATGAGGGAGTAGAGAAGATGGAAATTTCAGAGTGTGTGATTCTTATATGTTAGTTTCGAGCCTGGAGGAGGAGAATAAAAGAGATGTGTGGATTAAAATTTGGCAATTAGCCACGTGGCCAAAAATATCAACCTTCATCTAGCCAGTGGTGCGATGGAAAGTCCTAACTTGGGACCACCTAATTAAACGTGGCTATGAAGGACCATCCATATGTATGATGTGCCAAAGGGATGGGGAAACTCTAGATCACCTCCTTTGGTCTTCTAAGGAAGCGTCATCCCTTTGGAATAAGGGAGTGGAGCTATTCAGGTGCTCAGACAAGAGAAAAAATGAAATCTCCAATTCAATTGAGGATTGGTGACCTGATCCTTTCTCAAATCCCATTCTCAACAGGGCTTAGAATATATTCCCAGGTTTTCTAATATGGAATTTATGGAAGGAAATAAACAAAAATATTTTCAAACATAGACAACTCTCGCTTGATTAGGTTTGGCACATTATCCACTTGAACTTCAAGGAATCGATTGTATCCTTTACATGATCAATAGAATATGGGGTGCTGAGAGCGAAAGAGGATCCCATTTTCAGGAATTGGAAGCTAGAACAATGTTATAATCAAGCAACAAAAGTTCTCAGCCAACCTCAATGCAAAACAAAGAAAAAGTGGACTCCACTACCGAAGGGCATACTAAAGCTAAATTTCGACGAGGCATCGAAGGGAAACCCAAGAACTTCAGGGGAAAAGGGGTTTTTTTCGCAATGCAAAAGGGAAAATACACTCGCTATTTGCAAGTAAATTGGGGAACAACACGAATAATGGAGCGGAATTGGAGGGACTAGTAAGAGGTCTCTGAATTGCCCAAGAACAAGGGTATAGGTTGATAATGGTGGAGAGAGACTCCCTTTTGTTGATATCAGCTCTCAAGAAACTGATAAATGGGTCACATCATGACAAAATATCCAAAAGCTGGTGATTAACATTTGGACTATTGGAGGTAGCTAGGTCGGTCAAGTCTATCGTGGTGGTCATCCCCGAACATGTGAGACGAAATGCTAATGCAATGGAATATTTTATGGAAAATGCAAGATTTTCGCAGGAAAATTAGCACAAATTTTGGAGGATGGGGGAGCCCATTCCTTTGGAGCTACTAGAGGAAGTCATGACACTGAGTGAGCTGGACTTCCGATTCCTAGATGGGGTGATACTTGTCGGTATTGGGCATTACCTACATGGAGCCATAGAGGATCGACGTGATAGAAATAGAGGGTGGTACAACTAGCAGATTGCTAGAGGATGCGACAAAGAGCATGAGGAGTAGCAACTCTAAGTTAAAAGGGTTCATAACGGCTCGTCCCATACATGGTATTGATGACAACCATTAATGCAAGAGGTGGCCGACCTGTTGGGAGTACACAACCATTAGTAATGAGGAAGGAGAAGCTTTAGGAAGAGAGAATGGTGAGTACCTTGGGAAATTATGCAGAGGTGAGGAGCGGTGGTTCAATGAAGGGTCGATGGGTTTTGGTTGTTTCTCAGATAACCAGGTTGGGCAAGGGGGGTTCTCTAGGAATAGACCTCCCAAAGTAGAGAAATGAGAGCAAAATGTTTGGTTTTGGGTTTTGGGGGGAATTATGGTGAAGTAGTTGTGGGGTAGGGAAGGTCTAGATCCCTGGGCGACAAGAAAGGAGATAGGGTCTCAAGGGAATAAGGTGGTCAATACCTAGGCAAGGAGCACCAGAAAGAACAACTCGATAAGGTGCATGGAAAATAGGGAGCGTCTGCCTCTTTCCTTTGGTAAAGTGAGAGATAGTTGTGTCCAATATGACTAGATGTCGGGTAAAGAAGGAGAAGGTCAATAGATAGGTGGGGAGGAAATAATAAGCTTCTTCTTCCCATGAACCTATGAACAATATACACGTAGCAAGAGAGGTTTGGCTGGTAGGATCTTGGTATCAAAATATATGATCAGAGGCAGAAAAAAGGAAATCAAGGAGGTAGAATAAGGGATCTGAGGTTAGAGGCAAACCGTGACAGAAGAGAAGATTTTGGAGGAGGTTCGGGACTAGGTAGATGGCCCATATTATTCCAGGACCAAATAAACTAAGTACTTCAATATAGTAGAAGCATACTGGATAGTGAAGGAAATGGTTGGGAGGGCCTTAGAAAAGAGTAAGAGGGAACAAAGGGACATTCTGCATGCACTCAGAATATTTGAGGGTAAATTCAAGTTATTCTACAAGTTCCAACATGGAATCCATTTCAAGGTTACCCCATGAGGTTAGTGTCCTAATTTGCATGAGTGATCCAGGTGGATATTGGTGGCCACCCACCTATTCCAACTGGCTCCTCTTGTTCGTTTTTAGTTCAACACGTTCTTCTGTACTTCTTTGTAATTGTGGGTTCTACACTTCTAGGGTTGTATGAAGCCATACACATCTTCCAAGTGGATAATGGTGGCCTCTCACCTAATCCAACTAGCTTATTTTGTATGTTTTCATGTCAACACATCTTGTTGTACTTCCAGGGCTGTTTTGGAGCCCTAAACAATGTTTTTTTGGCTCGCCACAGTCAAACTGTAGACATAGTCAAATTTTGACGGCGTAATGTGTAGTTCTCTGAAAGACATTTCCAACGGGTTATCACATGCCTAAAAAAGAGGTTGTATGAAAACGTTACGACCCCGAGAAGTTGAGGTACCAACTTACCCATAAGGGCCCACATGACTTTTGGCGTTTCACCTCCCAGGGTTAGGTTTTTGGATGTCTAGGGTTTTGGCATTCATGAGTAATATCAAAAAGGCCTCTAGAGTCTCATTGTAATCATTCTACTCAGATGGATGTGTGTAGCAACCACATCTCTTCTCAGAGATAGCTACCATCATCTGAGCAAGTGTTTCAGTTCTGTACTTTTACAGTTTCAACATATTTCATTTATTCAATAGAATATATTGTTCATTGGATATATGTGTTGTTCTTCATATCTCTGTTGTTATTGTATTCAGTCTGTTAATCAGATTGTTTCGCTCCTAAATCTGGATCAGTGGTATCATACCTGTATGCTCTTCATTTATTTTTCTTCGTGCATGTACCCGACAAGATCTGGGTACAAGAAGTTGGGACTCGAACCAATCGAGTCGTTGCAAGATCGATCGCACTGAGCCCAACAACAATCCATGGGGGACGAAAAAAAAGATGGTGGAGCAGGAGATCCTATTAAAATGTTTCTCGAGGAATCCCTTGGACGATAAAGGAACAAAATGATTGACAACTTTGCACAGATCCTTCGACAATTTCCCATAGGAGAAGCATATTCATCAAACGGCCATGCAACCCCCTTCAAGGTACATGTAAATTTTGATATTCCATTATTTGAAGGACTGATAGATGCAAATGTTGTAGATAAATGGTTGAATCTGCTCGAAGGGTATTTTTTGGTCCAAAATTTTTTCGATAGGGAAAATAATAGTTTTTCACTCCTCAAGGTTGTCCCCCATGTTAAGGATTGGTGGGATACTTACTCTGAGCAAAGGGTCGTAGAGGAATCTGCAATATTTGTGGTTGCCCCTACATGAGATTCCTTCCAGGATGCCATTAAAGAACAATATTGCCCTGTTGGAAGCTACGAGGACCAGTACACTAGATGGACCACCCTGTGTCAAGAAAGAGACCAGACAATACCAGATTTCACCAATATTTTCCATACCTTTTGCACCAAATTGGGTGTCAAAGACTCTAGAGAGACATCTGGTGCTCAAATACCACAGATGTTTTCATAGATACATTCAAACAGAGATGGAGTTTCTGGGCATCGCCTCATTAGGCACGACTTATAGATATGCTCTCAAGATCGAGCATAAATTTAAGCAGAAGAGGCGAGAGTTTGGATCTACAAACTCCTCACAGCCGAAGCAGGGAAAAGGTGACCCCAACCCACACAACAAGGGACTGAGATAATATGGCCACTCTCTGGAAAACCAGTCCAAGCTGCAACACAAGAAGGGAAATGAGAAGACGAAGAAAGATGCGGGAAAATGGTGTGAGTACCATAAAATCCCTTGGCACAACACTGAAGAATGTCGCTCCAAGTAGTCACTCATGGTCGAGATGAAGGATTCTGAGTCAGAAGTCGATTTTGATTCTGAATCAAATCCAGAAGGAGGGAAACAAATTATCGATGTTGAACCTAGTGCCACTGTCGCTACCACCAAATTCTAGCGAAGTGAACCAAAAGAACGAGAGGAAGGGGAACGCCTCTTTCACTCACATATGTGGGTAAAGGGGCCTCCGCTTCATTTCATTGTCGATAGTGGTAGTCAGAAGAAACTAATATCAGGAGAGGTCGTCAAGCGACTGGACCTGCCGACGACACCGCACTCGAAACCCTATGCCATCAGTTGGCTTCGCCAAGGGAGAGATCTCTGTGTCAGCCAACAGTGTCATCTACCCTACGACATCAAGACTTTCAAAGATGAGGTATTGTGTGATATTTCTCCCCTTGAAGTTTGTGATTTTATCTTAGGGAAACCATATTTGTGGAAGCGTCATGTTTTGTATGAGTCTAGACACTACAATGTTATTATTACTTTGGGTAGACAATTGTACATGATACCATAGGTAGTGTCGCCTACCGCTATTTCTTTAATCTCTACTAAGCAATGCAGTAAGTTCATTTCACAGACTCGAAAGTTCGTCTTCTTTGTGATCCGTTCTTACAGTAAGTAGAAGGTCGCGGCCACATCCGTGGCCTCTACACAGAGCCTCTCTTTGCAACAAAAGCAAGTGTACAAGATCGTGGAAGAATATAGAGATATCTTCTCCTCACCCACCGGGGTACCGATGCACTTCCAAGTCAAGCATCCAATTGATCTGGCCCCCGGTGCACCTCTACATAATGGACCAGTCCATCATCGCTTATGGATGGAAAATGATGAAATCATCCGTCAGATCCAAGAGATTCTTAAAAAGGGTCACATCAGACCTAGCTCCTCTCCTTGCGGAAGCCCGATTGTGCTAGTACAGAAGAAGGACGAGACTTGACGACTTTGCATTGATTACGGATCCTTAAAAAAAATCATAGTCGGGAACTGATACCCAATTCCCAGGATTGATGACCTTCTTGACCAACTCAAGGGGGAAAAGTTCTTTAGTAAGGTTGACCTAAAGTCTGGCTACCACCAAGTTCCCATAGAACCAACTGATGTATGGAAGACAACTTTCAAATATAAAGAAGGTCTCTTCGAATGCCTGGTCATGCAATTCGGCTTAACAAATGAACCAACCACTTTCATGAGGTTGATGGATGATGTATTGAGACCCTTCACCAACTCTTTTGTGGTGGTATATTAGGATGACATCCTCATCTTCAGCAGAACTTGGGAGGAGCACATGCGGCATATTCAATAGGTTTTGAGCACTCTATGGCAGCACAAGCTATATGCCAACTTGGAAAAATGATCATTTGGCATGAACAGGGTCCAATACTTGGGCTACATTGTTGATGAGCATGGAGTACATGTTGATCCAACTAATATCCAAGTCATCCGTGACTGGCCAGCCCCGACCACACTAACCGAGCTTCATAGCTTCTTGGGACTGACCAACTTCTATCGACGGTTTGTGTTGGGATTCTCCCATATTGCATGGGACCTCAACCAGGTGACCAAGGACGGTGACAGGGTAAAGTTCGTATGGGGGAAGGAACAACAATGTTCATTCGATGACCTGAAGCATCGCTTGTGCTCAACTCCAGTACTCTCCTTGCCCGATCTGCAACAACCGTTCGATATTGAGACTGATGCATCTGACTATGTTGTAGGCTCATTTCTCACTCAACATGGTCATCCAATGGCAGACCATAGTGAGGCACTCTCAGATATTGTCCAGAAACACCCCACCTATGACAAGGAAATGTATTCCATTGCACAAGCCTGTTGTCAATGGAAACATTACATTCTAGGAAAGGAGACGATCATCCACACTGATCACAAGCCTTTGCAGTTCATACAGACGCAGGGGAAATTGCAGAACGACCGCCATCAGATGTGGTCCACCTACCTGATACAGTTCCATCTCAACATCAAGTATAAGACAAGGATATCAAATCATGTCGTTGACTGCCTCAATCGACCTCCTGTGGTTGCACTCGCCACTGTGATCCATTCTTGTGGGAATGAGGCATTTGAGTGGCCCCCACTTTATCAACAATATCCATACTTCTCCACCACCTATCAACTATTGGGTACAGGCACGACTGTCACTGAATTTTACATTCAGGACAAACTATTATTCCATCTAGGCCATCTATGTGTTCTTACAAGGGAGCGTGCAAAGATGATTTGGGAAGCCCACTACAGTCGGATGGCAAGACATTTTGGCATGGAGAAAACTCTAGTCATTCTTTAGAAACATTTTTATTGGTCAAAACTTCGACAGGACATCAACAAGTATATCAGATCTTGCACTTCCTGTGCCATTGCCAAGCCAACCATCAAGAAACAAGGCTTATACACCCCTCTTCCTACTCTTGAGAAGCCTTGGGCATCCATCTCGATGGATTACATGTCTGGCCTTCGTCCACCAAGCACGACAATGATTGTGTATTTGTGGTCGTTGATCGATTTTTGAAGATGGCCATCCTCACAACCTACAAGATGAATATCACAATGACAGATACTGCCAAGCTCTTCTTCAAGCAAGTGTGGTTCCATTTTGGGATACCACAGACCATCATCTCTAACCGAGACAGTAAGTTCCTCAACACATTTTGGTCGATTCTCTGGTCACTATTGGACACCAAGCTCACTAAATCCACTGCTTTCCACCCCCAAACAGACGACCAAACAAAGGTCGTCAATCAAATGATCGTGCACATCCTGTGCATGTATAACTCTAAGAATACGCGTACATGGGATGAGAGTCTCCCATATGTTCAACACAGTTACAATAGGGCTCTCCATAGCTCCACCGACCATAGCCCATTTCAGGTGGGGCTGGGATTCCAACCCTTGGGTCCCATTGATGTTGCACTACCTCCTGCCACCACATAGACCGACTCTTCCCATGTTCAGTCTGAGACCGAAAAAGACACCAAATTCATTGAGTGGATCCAACACATCCGCCAATAGGTCCAGGAGATTTTGCAGAAATCCAATGCTAAGTATAAGCAATGCCATGATCAACATAGGGTATTGCACCAGTTTCAGGTTGGAGACAAAGTCTAGTTACATTTTCAGAAGGAGTGTCTCACAGGGGCCCATCGAAAGCTCCACCCACTTCGCTATGGGCCTTACACTATCACCAAGGCTGTGGGTAGCAATGCTTTTGAGCTCAACACTCCATCCTTCCTTAGCATGGACCCAATGTTCAATGTGGACCTCCTTCGACCATATTTTCCATCATTATTAGACACCTCAGAGATCGCATAACAACTGGCACCAACAAAGCTCAACCCTGACTGCATGGAACAAGCATCCACTGATCAGATAGTGGACACATAGGTCAAGGACACTCATCAACAGAGGATTCAGCTTTATCGGGTTGTCAAGGCGGGGAAGCTCCTACACCAAGGCAAGTGGTTCACCTAGGGCCAAATCCAGCAGAAGTTTCCTCACATGATGGGGGAACTCAACGCAATGGAAACCATTGATTCCTAAGAGGGGAGGATTGATCCAAGTGGATATTGGTGGCCACCCACCTATTCCAACTAGCTCCTCTTATCGGTTTTTAGTTCAACACGTTCTTTTGTACTTCTTGGTAATTGTGGGTTCTACACTTATGGGGTTGTCTGAAGCCCTACACATCTTTCAGGTGGATACTGGTGGCCTCTCACCTAATCCAACTGGCTTATTTTGTATGTTTTCATGTCAACACATCTCGTTGTACTTCCAGGGCCATTTTGGATCCCTAAACAATGTTTTTTTGTCTTGCCATGGTCAAACTATAGACGAAGTGAGAGTTTGACAACATCATGTGTAGTTCTCTGAAAGACCTTTCCAATGGGCTATCACGTGCCTAAAACGGAGGTCGTATGCAAAAGTTACGACCCCAGAAAGTTGAGGTACCAACTTATCCATAGGGGCCCACATGACTTTTGGCGTTTCACCTCCTAGGGCTAGGTTTTTGGATGTCTATGGTTTTGGCATTCATGAGTAATATCAAAAAGGCCTCTGGAGCCTCATTGTAATCATTCTGCTCAGACAGATGTGCGTAGCATCCACATCTCTTCTCAGAGATAGCTACCACCATTCGAGCAAGTGTTTAAGTTCTGTAGTTTTACAGTTTCAGCCTATTTAATTTATTCAATAGAAGATATTGTTCAGTGAATATCTGTGTTGTTCTTCATATCTCTTTGTTTATTGCATTCAGTTTGTTAATCATTTTGTTCCGCTCCTAAATCCAGATCAATGAGGAGGCAGACGAAACTCTGAGCGGATCGGGTTCAAAAAAATGCCCAATCAACGTGGAAGAAGATGAGGCTGCCACAAGGACAAGAGCTGACACTAAGGCTACTCATCACTAGGCAAGAGCACAGGGAGTCTGGGTTTGATTTAGCTTCTATGTTGGTGTTTCATATGTGTGAAGTTGTCTTAGTAGGCATAGAGTATATTAAAATCAGATAGATAGTGATAACAATGTATGATCAATCTCCAGACTTATAGTTTTTTGGGTGATCTCAGACCTAATAACATTACTATGAAAACTTGGCTAAATTCTCCCAGGACAAGAATGTGGTTTCCTTTTTGGCAGATTCTCCCAAAAAGCTTAGTGGTTTTTAGTTTAAAATGAGTAAATAAAAAAATTAGATTTGAATTTTACTATATGTTGAAGAAATGTTTATATTACATTCTATAAAATTTTAGAAATTTTATTTGTGTTGATAAAGTTTTTATAGTTGTTAAAACATGTCACATAATGTTTGTACAATTTTTTTACAAGATTTTTAAAATTTTGAAGAATGATGTGGAAAACATAATTTTGTATGAGTTAAAATTTTTTGGTAATTTTTTAATTGTTATTTTGCTTTCATATACTTTCAGTTTTTAGGATAAAATTAAATAGTCCACAACTCTTTATTGATGATATACATCTTTAGTACTTTTTATACTCATATATAATAATAATAATCTCTAAATTTGTGGAGGTGGAAATGAATAATCTATGACTCTCCACTAGTAAGATACATCCCTCATACTTTTTATAAACATAATTCTTATTTGACTCTCCACTAGTAAGATACACCCCTCATACTTGTTTATAAACACAATTTTTATTACTCATTTAGCAAAAGGACCATATAAGATGTACTTTGTACTTAAACATTGATACCCAATCATTTTTCTCTACTAATCTGAGTATCTTTCTCACTTGGTATCTCCACCCACTTTTTAAAAAAAAGCCATTATACTCTGAAAATAAAACAATTACAATTTCACATAATAAACATCTCAATTTTGAATTTGACCACCTAAAACCCATTCTCTTATTTATTTCCCACCAATTATTCTAAATGCAATTAGATTTTTTTATTATTGAAGTTTATACATGCTATAAATAAATTTCATAAAAAGATTCATTATAGGTTTCATATTCTCAATAACCCCAATTTACTCTTTTTCATATTCTCAATAACCCCAATTTACTCAATTACACTTTTTGCATTTACCCATTGGTTTTGAATACAAAGTTTCTGAGAATATTCTCAATAACCCCAATTTACTCAATTACACTTTTGCATTTACCCATTGGTTTTGAATACAAAGTTTCCTCTCTTCTCAGGTAACAAATGTCTCTCTTTAAACAAGTTAAATCACTAATAATTAATAATTAAGGAAGTGGTCTAAATATGTGATTTTAATATTGAGGAATTAAATTAGACCCAGCAATCATTTTTGTTTTCTTCACAGATCCTCTATTGCAATTTGTGAAAAAAGTTACAAAAGCAAATGGAAGATCTTGAGAATTAGATTGTAGGCCATACCTCCATTCACTGGGAACCTCTTTGTGATTTCTTCCAGCTTCACATTCAACGCTTATAATTTTTGTTAACAAGTACGCAGGGGAGGATAGATGGGAAAGGTAATAACCTACCCCCACATCCAATCAAGCACCGAAGGAACACCAGTATCAACCTTCTGAAACAATCCAGGTGCACCCAATCAACTAGAAATCAACGGCTCCAAGGCTCCAACAGTGTTTTCCCTTAATGATTACTGCAGTAATTGGCATGCAACATCTTTGTCTTGTGCATCTCTTTTCTGGTTTATGGATGAATCTATGCTCTGTTTTTGGGCAAAAGAGGAAAAAGGAAAAAGCGAACTCGGCAATGAGCGCTACAAAATGGAGGGTGGTTTGCCTGTAAAAGAAAAAAGAAAAAACTATCTCGGCAATGTGCTGTGCGCTACAAAATAGAGGGTGGTTTGCGTGTAAAAGAAGAAATATTAGGTAAGCTGTTTGATCTGTCACGGAGAGTTAGAGTTTCTTTGTAAGTGGGTTACTTATTAAAAAATCGGAAACTTAGAGTTTCTTTGTAAGTGGGTTACTTATAAAAATATATATAAGTATGTTTTTTTTATTTTTTAAAGATTCCCACGATGGTTGTTATCAGTCCTTCCATTTCAACTTTCCCCAATTCACAGACAGTGGTGATGTTGATTTGATTTGATTGCAAAGACCCAGGAACTGCTCTTTAGTTTAGAAAGAGATACAAGCATTTCAGGTGAAAGTGAAGTGCAGTGCAGTGCAGCTGAACAGGAGAGTTTTCTGCCGTTATTGCAAGAGGGTAGGGTTTAGTGTTTGCTGCACTCGGGAGAACTTGAGAATTAGCAGAGAGAGTTGGGGAATCATGTGGGTGAAGGGTTTCATCCGTTGGGTAGCTACCAAGATTGGCAAGATTGGCAAAACTGTGAGAATTGATACTCCAGCCAAGCTTAAGCAGTACACGCCAGATTCAAAGAAACTACAACATGCCTTCTGGTCCTGCGCAAGCCATTTATCAGAAGAAGTCGTATTGAAAACAGTTCCAGGTGGGTTTAATTAAACAATTCTCGTATTAATCTATTCCTTGTATTCATTTCACTACTTTTCTCGACTCATTTATCCGTGTTGATCTATGTATTATGTATAGGAAGTAGGTGGTTGTGGAAATCTTTGAAGGGATCTGTGCACAAGATCCAAAGTCGATCCTCCTCGGGCGAACTCAAAGAGACAAGGGAAAGGGTTTCCACGCTTGACAGCGAAAATTTGAGTCTGAAAGAGATGAGGGAAAGGATTTCCCTGCTTGAACGCGAAAATTCAAGTTTAAGGAAGCGGAAAACGGACTGGCAACAGAGGTGCATAATGTTGATGGCCTCAATGTTTGCGTTGGCTACACAAGCAGATATGAAGTCATGGAAAACCCGAGCCCTCCTTCTGACAATTAGTGATCGGCTTCTCCCCTCAGATCATGCTATCTCAGATGATGTTCTCATCAGAGTTGACGCAAAGCCAGAGGATTGCATTCAACCTTGATAACTCCAAACATCTTACACAAAGTCTTGTATGGTCTGGCATAGCAGAGTCTTAGTACAGTCCAACTCTGTATTTACACAGGGTTTGTACACAGAGTCTGGTACAGTCCAAATCAGACTTTTAGAATGATCTGGCATAGCCTAGTCTTAGTACAGTCCCAACTCTGTATTTGCATAAAATTCTTTCTGTGGATCCTTTTTGTTAATAAGAACTTCTTTCTGTGGATCCTTTTTTTCAATAAGAACCTCTTCTTTCTGTGCATAAAGTTCTGTCTGTGGATCCTTTTTTTTCAATAAGAACTTCTTTCTGTGGATTTTTTTTCAATAAGAACCTCTGTCCATGAGATTTTACTGTAACCTTAACTCTGATATGTTTTTATCGATAAATTTTAAAACAAGTGATTTCATATAAACACATTAACTCTGATATGTTTTTATCGATAAATTTTAAAACAAGTGATTTCATATAAACATAGCATATGCAATCCATTGTTTTTTCTTGTTTTCTTCATAGCTATACAAATTTTACAAACAAATGACTATCCCATATTGTAATTGTTTTGCTATTGAATATTATAAGTGAAGGGCAGTGCTTCAAAGCACATTTTTAAATGGAAAGCTCCTCTGACATAAGAATAATTGGAGAGCCTTCTCCTGGATAAGCTTGGATTTTACATTAATAAATAGAGCAACGCAATGGGCAAGGAGGTGAAGAAAGGTCACCAGCAAGTACAGTTACCAGCAAGGTCATATGCAATCCATTGTTTTTCTTGTTTTCTTTATAGCTATAAAAATTCTACAAACAAATGATTATCCTATGTTGTAATTGTCTTGCCATTCAATATTGTAAGCGATTCAATATTATAAGGGAAAGGGCACTGCTTCCAATCTTAATTTTAAAGGCTTCTTAAAGCACAAATAAATGATTATCCTATATGTTTTTCTTGTTTTCTTCATAGCTATAAAAATTCTACAAACAAATGATTATCCTATGTTGTAATTGTCTTGCCATTCAATATTGTAAGTGATTCAATATTATAAGGGAAAGGACACTGTTTCAAATCTTAATTTTAAAGGCTTCGTAAAGCACAAATAAATGATTATCCTATATTGTAATTGTTTTGCTATTCAATAGTACAAGTGAAAGTAAAGGTAGCTGCTTTAAATCATATAAACAAATGATTATCCTATATTGTAATTGTTTTGCTATTTAATATTATAAGTGAAAAGGCACTGCTTCAAATCATATTTTTAAAGGTCTCATAAATCACAAACAAATGATTATCCTATATTGTAATTGTTTTGCCATTCAATATTATAAGTGAAAAGGCACTGCTTCAAATCATATTTTTAAAAGCCTCATAAATCACAAACAAATGATTATCCTATATTGTAATTGTTTTGCCATTCAATATTATAAGTATAAGTGAAAGGGGCTGCTTCAAATCATATTTTTAAAGGCTCCATAAAGTCACTTTTTCTTTAAGAAATGGAAAGTTAGAGGCATGGATCTGACATAAGAATAAATGGAAAGTTTTCTCTTAGCTAAGTTTGGATTTTACATTAATAAATAGAGCAAAGCAAAGGGCAAGGAGGAAGTTAAAAAAGAAAATATTTCTTTTAGATAAGTTTGGATTTTACATTAATAAATAGAGCAAAGCAAAGGGCCAAGAGGAAGTTAAAAAAGGAAATATTAATCATTGTGCACTGAACTAATTATTGGTTCACTGCTTGATACATCCTGTCAATTGAATACACGTTATTTTTTTATCTAACAAACAGGATGTACTATTGTGCCTAATGTTTTTGTTGAAAAAAGTTACAAACAAATATAACCACATTTATTTCTTTGAAATTAGTAAAAGAGTCAATTCTTTTAGACTTGCAAAGACACTCATCTATCTTATATAAGCATATAGCATCAATAATATCACAAAATTTGAGATAGCAAGAAGTTTAAAGAATATTAAAGATGCATATTTCATACTTTACATAGAAAAATGAAAATAATCATTAGCCCAAAAATACTCTATTGTAATAAATAATAATAAAGAAAGTATAGAATTTTGAATTTTGCCGAATAAAAAATATTGATATTTCAAGAAAAACTTGTAATTTATTAATAGAGTTGTGATTGTTTCTTGTTTAAATGAACTCTAATATATACCAAATAATCTTAAGTTTAAAATATATATTAAATAAATGATTTTTTTTTAAATTTATTTTAAATAATTATATGATTGAGTAAAGCTTTTTAATTCATCTAAAATGAAGTATGACTCAACCAAAACCATAAGTTTATGGTTTTATAAAGATTTAAAAAATGTTTTTAGATTTTTATAATTTTAATTTTTTAATAATATTTATTGTTGTCATTAAAATTAATTATATTAAGATGAAAACTTTCAAAAACTAAGAATTTTTTAAATTCTAACATAGTAAGACTTTTTTGAAATTTGAACACAGCAAGACTTTCAAGACTTTCAAGAACTAAGAAAAGTTAGTATTAAAAGAATGTGGCTGACAATGAGATTTAAATACTTTAAATTAATTTTTCGTTAGAGAGTGAAAGTTCTATTTCTATATTACAAAATTATATAAAAGATGGTCTTGTCGGAAAACTTGATTAGACTCTTCTTGTTTGATTATCCCCTGTTCTTTAATTATATTCTTAGATGGAGTTTAGAGGAATTTTCAATGATAATTTAATGACTTTTTTTTTTTTTTTTTTTTTTTTTTTTTTTTTTT
>SNQJ01S0000930.1:739387-777152 GCA_010110895.2 Picea sitchensis
GAAAGAGAATGATGTATACTATCCATCCATGGGTGTTGTATCTACATGTTCATTTTCCTTCATGTCCAAATAACTTCATCAATCTTGTGGTCCAAAACCCATGACTAGGGTTGACATCAATGACAACAACCAATCTTCCAACAGTTACTTGATTGGCTATGGTGAAAATTTGCTTTCACCTAGCCCCATGTAGAAAGTTTTATTAGTTTATGACTGTACATAAATAATCTCCTTTGAGCATGTATGCTTATTTTGTTTTTCTTTTACTTTTCGGCCTGTATTTTCAATAGGGTGTTTTGAGCTTGACTCCATAGCCCAACAACAAGGCACCGAATCTGCAAAGAGTTCTTAGAGCCTCACAGGGAGGACTCTATCCCCCATGGATCCTAATGTTAACACATATTCTTGTAAAGGGGGAGTTTTTCTCAGAATTCAGGCCCTTGTTATAAAATGTTATGAAATGGGGTTTAAAAACCCATCAAATGTGTTTATTCAAAGGTCAGAGCCATGAGCGCCCAAGCGCAAATCTCAGAAAATATAATTGCGGGCTTAAAATGCTTGCAGGCAGGCATTTTTGTTTTCAACGGTGAGTATTTTCATCTGGAGTAGATCGACAATCATCAGGTGAGTCGGAGCCACGCAGTTGCACGAGGATTAGCGCCTGGGCTCATCCCTTATGGCCAAGGTCTCGAAAATGATCTGGGTCGTTCGATCCTGCGGGGACATGTAGCGCACGATTAAACACCGTCGCGATTTCGGGAGTCGGGATTTCAAGAGATAAGGGGTCCCTCCTCCATTGCATTTAAAAACCCCGAAACGCGAAATGTGATGCCCCGGGAGCCTGGCCCACGGTCATAGCCCAGGGTTATATGGAAAGGTGGGGCCTAAAGAAGGGGGGACAGGGGCCTTTCGGGATAGTCAAAGTGAAAGCGCCGAAGTAATCTGAGCCGTCCATCTGAAGGATGTGTGGCGCACATCCGCGCTTTCACAGATTGGTCACCGGGAAAACAGGGGAGAGATACATCATGTATCCCCGGTGTGTGTAGTCCCGAAAGAATCTGGACCGTTGGATCGAGGAGAGATCTCAGTCGTCCGATCCAGCAAGGACACGGGGTGAAAATCTGAGCTGTAGAGGGGGCCCTTTCGAGATAGTCAAAGTGTAAACGCCAAAACAATCAGGGCCATCCAGTTTGAAGAACGCGTGGCGAAAGATCCAAGCTAGGTGGGGGTCCCACATCAAAGAATATCTAGTTCATCCAGCCTCGGGGCTACGTGGCATGCGAGTGAGTCCAATCACTATTTCGACTATTGGGACTTCGAAGGGCAAGGGGTCACTCCTCCCCATTGCATTGGGAATCGCCGATATGCGAAATATGAGAGTGCCCCCAGGGTTCAGGCCCAAGGTCATGGACCTAGGATCGTATGGAGTGGGGCCAAAGAGGATAGGGGATGCAGGGCCAGGGTTGTCCAGTGGAAAAAGGATCCTGGTCGTTGATTTTGACGCCAATCCAACTGTCGATATGGAGGGTCGTTTCACAAGTTGGGCACTAGGGATCCTGGAGGCTAGTGTGGTGGAACTCCCGAAAGGAGAAATGTTGAAAGTGCTTTGAAAGATAGGTGCGGGGTCATGGCCCTGGGTTACATTGAGGGTGGAGCCAGAAGAAGAGGAGGCTAGCCTCAGAGCCTTGGAGAGCTGATGCATGGTCGTCCCCTGTACATGAAGCCTCGACTTCCCGCCATGAATGAATGTAGTTAATGAATTTCGAGCAGGTTGATGAAACCTCAGCTCAATCTATAAATGGGAGGCGTGGGGGTCTGGACTAGTCAACCCGTGGTACCCCTGTGTGCAAGTTCCCCTACAAAACCCATGCCGATTTGAATTCCTTTTCAAACAAGAGGAGCCTGCACACGCTAGCTTGGAATTTAATAGCTCAACAACTCTCTTTCTGTTAAGGGCGAGTTGCTCTAAGTATTTATACTCCATTTTTTATATTTTGTAAGGATCGATGGTTGAGCTAAGCTCCCGATTGTAAAGTTTTGATGAAGCACTGGTTTTCCCTAGTTATGTATTTGCATGTGAAATTTCTTATTTAATGATAGTCAACTTCCTATTCCATTTGGTTTCCATCTAATGTTGAAAGAGTTTATGATTGACTGAGTCACATGAAGCATTGTGACAGTGTTATATAAATGTTTTATTGTAACACTATTGTGATTTCTTTTAATGTTCTTATGATTTGAATACAAGAAGTTCTTGCATTTAGATTCTTCCTCTTCAGGCTGTTGGAAGCTTGATGCCCTCGACAGACCTTTGAATCTTCTTACAAAAGTCTTCCTCCTACTCACCCTTATTACAACTTACTGTATGATGTTAAATCAAGACTTCACCTGTTCATGCATAGCCTTGGTCCAGGATTATAAGTTAAAATGATATTGTATTGAGTTTACGTCCATTCAATCACCCCTTTATAACAATCGTGACATAAAATGATGGGTATCAGGCTTACTCCTGCTGTAATCCA
Organism: Picea sitchensis; assembly: GCA_010110895.2. Taxonomy (NCBI): domain Eukaryota; kingdom Viridiplantae; phylum Streptophyta; class Pinopsida; order Pinales; family Pinaceae; genus Picea; species Picea sitchensis. The sequence goes on from SNQJ01S0000930.1 coordinate 741,910, forward strand.
GGAGTGACTTTTGGTGCTAACATGTTGGATAATAATAAAGGAAGGACCTATCAATTTCTCTGGTGGACGTAGCTCACACTGGGTGCACCATGTATATCCGTGTCTCTATTGTATTGTGTATCTTCTGTGTTTTAGTTTCGCATTTTATTTTATTTTATTGCTCCACGATCCTGTTTTTCTAACAACTGGTATCCGAGTGAAAGGTAACTCACAGGAAAAGAGGGTTCCTGGTTCCAATTGGAGAAATGGCGGAAGATGGAAAGTTTAGGGTCGAGAAATTTAACGGCCAAAACTACCAGTTATGGAATATGCAGCTGGAAGACTATTTATATCAAAAGGATCTATTCCTACCATTGGGTGGAATAGCAAAGAAGCCGACGACCATGAAGGATGAAGAATGGGAGGTTCTTGACAGAAAGGCACTAGTAACAATATGACATAGCCTGGAAACGTCGATGGCTTTCAATATTTCGAAAGAAAATACATTAGAGGAGTTGATGGATGCATTGGCTAAACTGTATAAAAAACCCTCGACATCCAATAAGGTTTGTGGGATTGGGTTTGGGAGGGTCCTTTGTCTCCTTGTGTTCTCTAACCCAAAAATTGGGTAGGAATGTGCTATAAACTCTCATAGATGGTGAAGGGAACAAAATAATGGTTTCAAGTCTCCCTGGAGGAATTTTGGTAGCATAACATTACTTTCTATTGTGTCATGAAATGTAACCTCAAAACCTTTATTTGTAGGTGGAAAATGATACCCATTCTAAGATATAGTTTCCATGTGAACTCTCTTGTTCCATTGATCAAAATCAATAAGTTTAGTGGACATCATGGAAGACTAAATAAATGTTATTAATAATTGATGGGTTTAACAAAATTTGCATACACCCACTACACAATCTAAGAAAACATGTGCATTAATGAGTCATTGACTAGCATTTTTGGAATGTATTAAGGGTTACACATAAATCAAACGATTTTATATATGTCATGCATAGAAAGAGGGGAATAATGTATGTGCCCTAGAAAATAACATTGAGCTGAAATTGTTAAGTGATTTACAATTATGTAGAAGATAAATGATAAAATTTATTTCTATAATAAATTATTGTAATGTGCCATTTTTTAGGTCACAATATTTTCAAGTGACCACAATTTGAGTGTGTATTGTCATTGGATTTAGATGGAGATAATTCAAGTGGTATTCCATATTTTTTGTTGTGAGTTAGAATATGGATATCCACAAAATTCATGCAAATAATTCAAAAGGAATGATCAATCGATGATGTAGAGATGCATGGTTGATTAACAAGCAATGCTACTTGAGAACCATTAATTACTTATGGATTTAACACTTAGCAATCTTTTCCACCATAAGCTATTCCTTAATGCGAAATGAAAGTATTTATAATCACTTTAGAAAAAATCAAGGGATTAATACACATAAAATTCATACACATTGGAATTCAAACATTTTGAAATTCATATATCAACATCAAATGTAGAAACAATGAGATTCATAAAAAAATGTGCCATGAAATGTGTGTGTGTGTGTGTATACACACACTCAACATCGTCTAAATTGTACATTTTTTATAAAATGGCAACTCATGCCCAATATACAAAGCGACAACAAGTGCCCTAACATAAAAAATATCTATATTGTGGCCTAGATACAAAATGGCAGTAGTTGGTCAATCATTGACCATTGCCACCCTTGCCACCCTTGCCACCCTCAGAAGCATCCAGGAAATCTATCTTTCTTCTCTTGCTCGAGGATGCACCTCGAGAGGTTCTAGGCCTAGGCATGCTTCAACGCTCTATACATTGCACAACGAATAAATAATGTTATAAGTTTTTTCCATCAATTAATTAATAGACATACAAAATGATACTTTGTAATTTAACCTAAGACAACTCATTTCATATGAAACTATCAATCGTGAGAGTGTTACCCTCCTCTGTGACCCCAATCTCTCTGTAATTCCACCCTGCATCAGTTACAAGGAACAAGTCAAGAAAATTAAAAAAATATGTGTAAAAGCAAATTCATGAAACATAAAAAATTATCACCAATGCATTATCTCACCATGAATATCTCAGACATCGATGGAGATTCACAGGTAGATGGAGCACTAGGTTGTACAACCTACTCCGATACAACCTCTACTGTGGTAGTCTCTGTCGATGGGGCCAAAAGTAGTGGTGGGGGTGGGTGGCAGACATGTGGGCTATGATGACCCTCACAGGTTGTACAAGTGATTCCAACACCCTAGGCCTAGAGAAAGGTAACCCAGAAGCAACGCCCAGGTGCCCAGGGGGTGCAATACTACTATACCTAGAAAATATATCGGCGACCTGCATACATATGAATAAAATTGAACTATTAGTACCGAATAGTAAAATTCAAAAACATAAACACAAACAATTTGAGAATTATTCGATATTTAACTTTACACATGATACATGTGATGCTGGTGACTTGTCCATCCCAGATGGACAATCCCCAACATCACCTGGTGCCAAATCTTGTAGAAACACGAGAACATATAAAAAAATTGATGATGTCATAAAATAAAGAAATGACTATGTTGAGTCTATCAAATGTGATACATACCTGTGCGTACGGTGCACCCAATGAACATGTTGCCTCTACTGTTGCATCAATGGTGGGGCTAGGCACTGATGCATCTATAGGTGTAGAGGGTCTGTTGTTGGGATGCAACAACTGCAAAACAACACACAATCAAATATCTATATAAATACACAAAATACAAAATAAATATATAATGATGAAGAACATAGAGAGGGTTAATATACTAACCTCCTCCATGAATTTATGTTGTCCATTGGGTTCTATAGGCCCATAACATGTCTTCTTGCAGCTCGAGCATATGTGAGGTTCACATGGACGTTTGTTATGTCCATGTGCCCTCTCCTCACTATAATCTTTTGTACATGCTGACGCTCCAACCCCTATATCAATGTCATTGGCAAGCACCTCCTGCCGAGATAGTGCAACAAAGCTATTATGTTGCACTAGGCTATGATTCAATGATGAGATGGCTAGTTGTACCTGTTCAATTTCTCTGCAACATGAGGATGTTGGGTAGGGGGGTTAGGCCTTTGCCTGGGGTTATGAGGACCTAACACGGGGTCGTTCCTAGCATGCTCTCGGTCATGTGCGGACCCTTGAACCACCCCATGGAAATTACAAATGTCAAAGTAGTTGACATGCTTACCCATAATTTCCTTAGAAAATACAAGGGTATCTCCCTGTTATTGCTGGGAGGTTTATCAAAAACCATATACCACCTATCCATCGAGTTTTGACTAATCTAGGGATGGATGCACCAGTCAATGAAGATGTGTTTCCTGGTCAATGGTAGTTCTTGTCCATTTCTAGGATCCCTAAAAATAAACAATATTTGTTGTTTTGAAATGCATGTTTCTTTGACTTGGTTTCTATCCAAACCAGTGCTATAGTACTCGTACATTCTTTCCCTATAATGAGAAATAGAGGTCAATTTCCCTTGGGCATTTGCAATGGAATGCACAATGATGTCCAAATAAGTGGCCAAGGAGACTCTTCTAGGATCTCTAGTTTCCCTTAATTGTTCCTTAAGGGTTTGTAAGATAACCAACCCCTCATCAATTTCAGGGTTTACATTGTGTGGTGGTGGTGGGTTGGGGTTTTGATGTTCTTGGTTTTCTTATGAGCAGTTTAAATTTTCTTGGGGTTCCATTGTATTATATATGCTGCAATTTAAAAGCCATGGCATGTAAATTAGGTTCCTTTTTTATTTAAAATACAAAATTACATTTTATTTTTTTTAATTTAGATTATTGGGAGCAAAGTACTAAATTGAATTAAAATTAAGAAAAATATAACATACCTAAACACGGTGGCAAGATCCTCCCTTTCTTCCTCCTCTCTAGCTCCACTATATTTTCCCAATGAGAGAAACGTGAGCGCGATTTGTGAACAATGGGCACAAATCATGCCTGGGCCCTTTAAATAATTTTATTGTAAGAACGTGCACACGTTCTTAGTAATGTGCACGCGTTCCTTCCACTAAACCTACATGGAAATCGATGTGGAGGTTCGACTACATACAAACCTATAGGTATAGGAACGTGTGCGCGTTCCTAAGAATGCACACACATTCCTACGAGTGCACGTTCTTACTCATGCCCTTGCCACTATTTCGGGAACGAACTTCTTGTACTCACCCATTGTATGTTTATTAGGTATAACTATGGTGTAAAATGATACAAACTTTGGAACCGATAAATAAAGAACATGTCTATAGTTGTAATGTAATCTTTAGAGAGGTTAAAAATCTTCCTAATTACAACTAAAAAGTGAAGAACTAGAAAGGAGATAGTTTGAGTTGGAATATGGAGAATCCAAGTCAATGGAAGATGATGAACCAGATGAGGAAGAACCTCAGACCATGGTGTTGAAGAGATCGGTTCAATAAAGAAGGTAAATGGAAAGGTATAGTCCATCTGATTTTAGTTCTATTTTTGTTTTATCTGATATCAATGATGATACTAGAATGGTTAGGGAGGCAGTTGTCACAATGGAAAGTAAATTTTGGAATAAGGCCATGGTTGAATAAATGGAGGCCTTGGACAAAAATAGGACATGTGATTTGGTAATGTTTCATGCTAGAAGAGAACTAATCGGTAGCAAATGGGTGGTCAAGAATAAATTCAATGCAAAATATAAAATGGATAAGTACAAAGCTTGCCTGGGAACAAAGAGTTATTCCCAAGTGAAGGGAATTGACCTTAGAGAGACTTTCCCCCTTGTTGGTAAATTAACTTCTATTATATTTTTTTTTGTTGTGGATTCTTTTGATATTGAAGTACAGAAAAAATGGATGTGAAGACAAATAACTACATGGGGATCTTGAAGAAGAGATATGTATCTTGTGGCCATAAGATTTTGTAGTGAAAGGAAATAAGGATTTAATTTGTAGATTAAAGAAGTCTATCTATGGACAAAATCAATCACCAAAAATGTGATGTCAAAAGTTTGACACTAATATATCTTGACTTGGACTTTCATGAAACAAAATTGATCATTGTGTGTATACCATACAAGTTGGGGATCATTTTGTTATTGTGGTATTCTATTTTGATGATATGTTGTTAAGTGGAAACAACAAGAAAATCATCATGTTAAGTCTCAACTATCATCTCAATTTAATAGGAAGGATTTTGGTGTTGCAAATCTTATTTTGAGCATGGAAATAAAAATGAAACTTTGATTTAATAAAAAGAAAAATGTTTAGACAATATTACAGAGAATTAGAGTAGAGGAATGCAAACCTATCGATGATCCTATTATGATCAAAATTATTCTTTTAAACTTAAAAAACATTTCTTACATTACAAAAGTGATGTTTTATTCCACATAAGTAAAATGAAATGGAGTATATTGAAGTGGATTTCAAAGTTTTTTATTGCCAATGTGTATGCCTAGATGACCCCAAACATCACTAAAGCGATGTTTGTGTCAATGTAGTGAAAATGCCCATAATGACTTTTGTGACGATATAGTGATATATTTGTAGTTGAAATTGTGACGTTTAAACATCAATAAAGTGATAAATTTATAACAATGTTATAAAAAGATATTTTAAAATTTAATCGATTTTTCTTTAAAAATAAATAAATTAAAAACCAATTCCTAATACATAAAAATATATATATATATATATATATATATATATATATATATATATATTATTTTTTACTATAAATATAATTTATTAAACTATAATTATTATCTTTACATTATGCACTTTTCTTAAAAACGTTTCCTTATTCCCATATGGGAACATAAATTCTTCTCATATAAGGAATCCATCATTTGTATACGATCTTTAACCCGTACACTCTCTCTTATTTAGTTTAAAAATAATTTATAATACTCTCAAACTAATTTAATTAATCTTTTAGTTTTTGTATGGAAATGAAATATAAAATTTTCTACAAAGTTAGGGTTATTTAAAGGATAGGGATAAAACAATTTCTGGATAGAGTTTCATTTCAACCAAAATTTTACAATTTTTTATGATAATATAAAACATGTGGTTTTAATATTTACTTTGTTTGAGTAGGTTTAATGATTGAGAATATGTGTTTCTTCTTAACAGGTCACAAGTTCAAATTCATATAATGTTACTTATGGGAAATTTGAAATATGTGAAGGTGGGAAGGCGGATAGAGTTGCAGGTTTAATGGAGGCCGACCTGCAACAACACAGGTTCACTATCTTCTTTTTTTAAATGATTAGGATGAGCCATCTCACAGTAGGAATAGATGGATTCTCACAATCCATATTGTCTTTTACACTTAAGAATAAAGCTTCTGGGCACGAATGGAGGGGTTTATACTGATGGAGGGGTTTTTACTGTCTCGGTGAATTTCTAGCTTTTCCTTAATTTCACCTCTCCTTATTAGTGGGTTGGTTTTATCCCTATTTTCTTTTGCTAACTCTTGTGGTTCTTTTGGCGTTTTATTTTCCAACCTTGATTTTTCAGTGGGTTGTTTTTCTGCCATTCTTTTGCTAAAATTCATGGAAAATTTGGCGAATTTTTCCTATTTTGTAGCAGAGCATCTACTAGCTGGCAACTTCTGATTGTTCTGGCGCTCATGTCATCTCACCCTTTAGTATACTTTCCGAACGTCAGGGCTTTAAAACCTTCGCCAAGACTTCACTGTAGATAGTCATTAACTATATTTCTGAGGTGGCAGGCACAAACGGTTTCTGGAAGCTACTAAATGGATAATGAGGTCAACGCACTCATGGGTACAGTTGGCGAGGAGCTCTGGGAGAGGGCAGGCTTGTTTACCTCGATGGACGCATTGTGCAGAAGTAAAGGCAACATTTGCCATATTGATGAGTGAGTTAATAACTCTCGGTCTTTTCCAAAGGAGTTAGCCTTTACTACTACCACTAGCACCAAACCTCACTATCAGTCTGTTAGAGTGGCAGAAACACGAAAATCGTAAGGTATTGTTGGATTGCCTAGTGAGGTTCTTGTGGGTATTCAGTCTGCTTATAAGGAGCATGGAAAAGGTGGTATGGCAAGGCGATATAAGGTGGAGGTTCTCTTTAATACTCACAAAGCACGGGAAGGTGATTTATATAAGAGAAGAGGGGTGGCCTTAAGCGCTTGACAAGGGTGTGGAGACCAAAAAGGACTAAACGTAGAATGGTTTTAGGCATGGATATAGGACTAGAAGAGCTATGTAACTTAGAACTATGTGCTTTAGTTGGGAGGATGGCATATCAGTCTCGATTCAAAGTATCATTATCAAACTGGATGCACAATAATTGGGAACCGCTGATTGGTTATTACCCTGAGGTGTTATCCCTACCGAGAGGGTGGATGAGTTTTGTATTTAGGTGCCGAAAAGACTCTGCGAGGATTCTTCAAAGGTTCTAGGGCTACGATGGAGAGAGTATGATGCTGAATAGGTGGCGCATAAGTTTTAATCCGGTGATGGATTATTTTAGCTTCTGACACTTGTGGGTACTTCTTTCGGGCCTACCATTACAGATGTGGAATAAAAAAGCTATGGAGGCGGTTGGAAACACCTTAGGTCATTTTATAAAATTTGAAAAAGAAGCAATGTGTTCATCAGATAAGAGAATGAAAAAGGTGCTCGTTGAGGTGGACATTCACACGAGGCTCTTGGAAACGCTGGAAATTGAATGGAGGGTTCATCTGTTTGTTTAGAGGTTGGACTACTTGGGCATTCCATTCCGCTGCTCTCTCTGTATACACACTGGTCACCTGTGGAAGGAATGTCCTTATATCTATGGGGCATTGGTTGAGGAGGACTCTTCAGAGGATATGCCATCTGATAACTTTACACCAATGGTGGATGCTCAAGAGTCGGGGGATTACCCTGGTATGAGTACTGAGGATAGTCTTGTTTTGTCGAACCACACCTTTATCGGTAAGTTAAAACACTATTGTCATGTGCTGTATTTTTCTCTAATTGCTTGGGAGTGTGATCACTTAAATAGTATTCTCTTCCTGGAACAATCCCTATCGTCATATATACTTAAAGGAAAGGTTATGGACTCAATCCATGAGATTATAGAATCGTTAGATGATCGGGCTTTGCCAATTCTTGAGACTATTTCATCTCACGAGGTGAGTTCCCCTATTAATCCTGAGAATGAAGACGTGGAAGACTCTACCCTCATCCTGGGTTATGGTGAACCTGTCATTAGCGACAATTCTTTGGACATGATGTTATCAGTTCTAGTTCCCACTCTCAGAGGGAATTCAAGCCCTATCATGATACCGACCTTCTTGGGGAAGGAACCTGTGGTCAGACCTTTACCTAGTGATGATTCTAGGGATCCTCTGGGGGATGGGGTTTTCAAAGAGACTAGCCCTACGCGGTCACAGGGTTTGGTGTATGAATTATATCCTATTAAAACGAGGAGTGCCCGCAAAAAGGTGGGGACAAATAGTTCTTTCTTTGCAATTCATCTTTCTTCTATCACTGATCAGGGGGCGCTTAGAGGCATGAAATCCCTGGCAAGGAATAAATCATGATCCTCCTTTCTCTCAATATCAGAGGGGTAGGAGGACCCCTAAAATTGGCCTCCCTTCGTAGACTTATCTCAAAAACTTCTCCTAGTATAATCTTTCTACAAGAAACTATGGTGGTTGTAGAAAAGGCAAGAAACTTTATGTATAAACTCAGACTGGATTGGATGATTTGTGCAGTAAGTGTTGTGGGGACATCTGGTGGTCTCCTGGTGTCATGGGATCCAAATTATTTTGACTTAGAGTCTGTCCTAAGTTGCGGTGGTATTTTTTTGTCATGAACAAGCTTATTGGATAAAAGGAAGGTTTCTCTCTTGAATGTTTACGACCCCTGTCAAGATCACAAGATTTTCTAGGAAAAAATGGACGGTAAAGGATTATTAGCTCATAATGATCTGATAATGGCAGGATATATGAACTTCATGACTTCTACAAAGGAGGTTTGGGGGATGTTAGATATGGTAGACTCTTGAGCGGCTTTTTTTAAGGCACTTTTTATAAAAAACAAATTAGTGGATGTTATCCCTACCGAGGTGGTTCCAACGTGACGTAATAGTAGGTACGGTGATGTTGTAATTGAAAAAATACTAGATCGGATCTATGTGGCAGAGGATATAATCATGTCTTCTATGAGGTATAGGACCTGGGTGGAATATACCTATATGTCTGATCACGCTCTAGTTCTTCTTCAACTGGGTGTTGGGATTCTAGTGGTCGCTCATTCTTTCAAGTTAAATTTTGTCTGGTTAAGAGAAGAGTCTTTCGCCATTATGGTTCGAGAAGTGTGGAATGACTCCCAGTTTCAACAGGTTGATGGATCCCAAAGGAGACTAGTAGGGAAACTTACTCTATTAAAAAATCGGGTTAAACTATGGTCTAAGGAAAAACGTCTTCAGGATCATTTAGAACTAGGAAAGATTGAAGAGGATTTAAATAATATTTACATACAGAAGACTCAGGGTACTCATAGTGATGATTATGAACATCTTATGATTACTCTTGAGGCAGAGCGCAAAAAAATTATGCTGGATGAGGAAGAGAGTTAGCGACAAAAGAGTAGGGTGATCTGGATTAAATGTGGAGATAAAAATACCAAATTTTTCCATTGTTTTGCAAGCTACAGGAGAAATAAAAATTTCATCTGGGAGATAAAGGATGAAGCAGGTGGGATCCATATAGGTCAGGAGGCCTTAAAGGAAGAAGCAAACAACTTCTTTAAATCTTTCTTTAAGGATACAAGAAAAAATATCATTAGGGAATCGATCACAACGGTTAGGTTGTTTCCTAATTTTTTGAATGAGGAAGATGTTATAAATCTAGAAAAGTCGTGTACGAGAGAGGAAGTCTTAGAGGTACTAATGGGCTTTGCAAAGGACAAAAGTCTAGGGCCGTGTGGCTGGATTGTAGAATTTTTCCTTTTTTTCTTCGCGTTGGTTGGACAGGACTTGATCGAAGTGGTGGAGGAAACAAGACTCAGAGGAGAGGTAATTAGACCGATCAACTCAACCTTCCTTGCATTGATTCCAAAAGTCAATAGTCCCAGTTCTTTTAGTTATTTGCATCCAATTTCACTCTATAACTTATGTTACAAGATCATTGCAAAAGTTATAGCGAGGAGAATCGGGACAATTCTATCCAGATCATTGTCACAGGAACAATTGGGTTTTCTTAAAGGAAGACAAATTTTAGATGCCATCGACACTGCACAGGAGTGTATTCACAGTATTAAAAAAAAAAAAATCCAAGCTATTATCCTGAAGCTTGACTTAAAAAAGGACTATGACTGTACCAACTGGGATTTTTTGAGGTTAATACTTCTCCAATGTGGTTTTGGTCTGCCAACAACAAATTGGATTATGGGTTGTGTAACTTCTACAACTTATGCCATTTTGATAAATGGAGAGGCAACAATTTTTTTTCAGAGTAGTAGAGGACTTAGACATGGATGTTCGTTGTCGCCTCTTATATTCATACTGGTGATGGAAGGACTCAACCTTTCTTTAAAAAAAGCACAAGTAGAAGGAGCTCTTACGAGGATAAAGGTATCTAGATTGATAAAGGTCCTCCACTTGATCTTCGTGGATGACATCCTTACAATGTAGAAAGCATCAATCGCAGAATGGGAAGAAATAAAAAATATTCTTTGTGCTTTTTGTCGAGCATCAGGTTTGGTGATTAATGTCCATAAGTATGATTTCCTTCATTCTGGAGTTCTTCAGGAAACATTCACAATATTAAAAGACTTATATCATTATTCCTTCAAAGATCTATCTGAAGGATTCAGATACCTAGGGTATTTTATGAAACCAGATAGTTATAAGTCAGAGGATTGGCAATGGCTTATTGAAAAGTTTGAAAAGGTGATTAATCATTGGTGTAATAGATGGCTAATTCTGGGAGGCCAGTGTTGTTCCCATTTTGTCACATGGGTGAGAAAAACAATGGCACTTGCATGCCTAGTTGGGCCTGCTAGATAAGACAGAGGTTAGTGAGTGGCTTAAATAAACCAAACACATGTAATAAACAAATAAACAAACTAAAACAACTAAGGAAATAAAAACTAGAATGCATGAGAAACTTAGAACCATAAACAATCGACCAATGACCAAGATTATGCCACCAATGGATAACTATATTAGTTGGAAAAACACCGTAGAGAAAAAATGAGGACTTATGGGTCCCCTCTTCCTCCTTGGAAGGGCTCTTGAGTTCCCTAATGGAGATCTCTTCTTACAATGGAAGAAAAATGGAAAATGATGAAGAAAATCAATGCATATTCCCTCAAGAGGTGAGTGGAATGGCCTATTGCAATGATGCTTGAATACTGCTAAGATAAAAGAGGATTATCAAGGGAAAATCAAGGAAGCATAACAATACTATAAAGATATTGGTTTCTTAGTGCACCCATGGCCTCCATTCATAGCATTTCTTCAAGGCAAAATTCAACTGGTTCTTAGTGTGAACAAGGGGCCCTTTAGGGCACCCTTTGGTCCTTGACCAGCCTCGCATTCGGATTTTGCTCAGTTCTGAAGGTCAAATCAAGTTGGGAGCTGGTCCATAAGTGTTTGGGGGGCCGACAAGAACCATAAATGCGTCGTTCACAGGAGTTCGCAGCTTTTCTTGTACACAATCGCGCATATGGCGCATTGTGCGCTCTACGAGCTTCATTGTCCCGCGCACTGTGCCTGCTTCCTTTAGTGAGTTTGTGCATGTCAATTTTTTCCCAATTGTATAGTTTTTTCCTTTTAAAATGCATTTTGGTGTTGCGGGTGAACTAATAGTTGTTGGCATTGTGGTATTTCTGTAACCATTTGCGTGCAATGTTGCAGATGAAATTTCAGTGATAAAAGATGCCCTCTGATGTGTGAGGTTAGGAGCATACACATAGCCAAAATACATCAATGTTTCTTCTACTGAGAGTGTCATTGTAATGAAGAGTGTTGAGAAGAACTGTAAGAGAGATCTGTCAGAGGGAGGGGAGAAACTATGGGACCCAAATCTTTCTCTAGGGAGAAAAGAAATAAAATTTGTATACAAATGAGGTGGGCATGCCCCATGCTCGTGTCATGTAATTCAAAATGTACAACAGTAACTGAAGTCATATGCCGATGTAGATAACTACAGTGCCCTTTGGGGCGGTTTGATAACAGCGGATGACAATTTTGAATGGTGAACATAGTCTGAAAAGAGGCATGACGCCTGTAAGAAGTTTTGATGACTCATAGGCGTTAATGGCCTAACAAATTCAGAGGTATTCACCTAGTATAAAACAATTGCAATAGTCGCATAGTAAGACCCACCATAACATGAGATTTTGTTGAAGTCGAATGCTATGGGGGTCAACGGAATCAAAGAGAAATGGTGTTTCTCTTTGTGTATTCTGAGACTCTTCATTGTAAATGTAATGAGAGTCAAGATAATGTCTCCCTTCTGGAAACTGTGTTGATGTTGACAGAAAGGGAGACACGACTCCAAGAAGCAAAAGGCTTCATGAAATCCACAGAAATAAGATCAGGAACTGATAGGGAACATGAATGAAGTCAAGATGTGGTGAGACTCAAGACTTCCCTTGGTTGGGAGTATGTTTGAAGGGTGAGTGGCAACAACCATAAAATTGTATCTAGTGTTAGGGGGATGACTAGATATGGGGTTAAACTGTGCCAGAGGCTTGACAAAGTGGAAAAACTCAAAGATCAGGGATATATGGACTTTGGGATACTCGGGGTTCATGAACGATGTCTAAATGAGAAAAAAGAGAGTGGATGCCCCAACCAAGGGAGACATGGGTTGCGTTGTTGAGAAAAATAAGATCATCAATGGTGATGACAAAAAGCTAAGTAAATGTTGGAAACAAAGGTTTTTTACAATTACCAAATAAATATAGAATAATTGGGGATGAGTGTACAGATACAGAAATTGGTGCCCTGGTGTGATATGGCTTGGCCTATGAGGGCACAAATTGTGAAGAGAATTTGTGGGGGGGGCATGGGTGGGTTTATGTATGAGTTAAGTGAATGGAGGGTAATTTTCATATGGGAAAACTGATTGTGGATGAAATGGAGGGTTAATGATACTGCGGAGGTGCAGTAAAAAATAGAACCAAGATGAGATAGCCTAGGAGTCCATTGGGAAAGCTAGCAAGATGATGAGAAGAAATATGTGGCTTATTCTCGGAAGTGCATAAGACTATTGGGACTTCCATCCCTAGTGGGTGAAAGAAGCATGAGTGTCAAATTTCCAAGGGGAAATATGAATGGGACAACTAATGTGGGGGAGAATGCTACCGGGTGACAGTACCAAGGTGTAGCAGAGGTGACGGTATTTCAGATCCGGATGTAAGGACCCTAAAGGTAAATGTCGGAGGGTGTGACTAGGAGATGCAGTTGATATTCAGAGGGAATGTTTACATGCCAGTGTTGAACATATACTTGAAGGGGTTGTGCTGCTTGTGATGACTAAGTACCTGCACACATGAAAAACCGAATACCCAATGTGAACAATATCTGATGATAAAGAACATATAACATCTATTTGATCATTTTGAATATGAGCATGCGTACATGGATGTGATGTGAGAAAAATGCTCCCCCGGGGCCAAGTGCAGATGGTGACCCAGAGAATGTGACTATATAGATGACGGGATCGTGCTCTCGTGGATGAAGATGGATCGAGAAAGAGAGGCTCTAGGCTCCTATAACTAAGTGTGGAAATTTGGCAAAAGGGACTATAAATGGTTGGTGGGCCCATAGTTCCACCTCATTTGTACCTGTTGCTATAGTGAGTTGACAAGAGCATTTGGAGGTGTTTCGGAGATTACGGGAGCTCGAGTCGACCGATCCAGGAGGTGCGAGAGTTAGGTTAGTGGTCCCATCCTCCTGCACAATATGAATTTCCTAGGGTTGAGTTAGGGGTCGTACAGATTAACGTACAAGGGTAGGTTTAGTGGTGGGCCCACTAATGCATGGGGGAAGGAAGGATACCCATGCTTAGATGCACAGGTATAATTCCATATCCCGCGCATAATGTGCGGCTATGCTTGACACAACCGTGCATAGGGCGCATGGGAGGGAAAAACAAATGTGCATGAGATGCACGCCTGTTAAAATTATAGATGCACACTGTGCACAATTATTTCTCAGACAGCTGCGTATTAGTGCGCAACTCTGTAGAGAATAGGTGTGCATGTGTGTGCACCTGTTGGCGTGACAGCTACGCATTGATGCACAATTGTTTCTCCGACAACTGTGCATTAATGCACAGTTGTGTAAAGAACAGGCGCACATATGTGTGCGCCTGTGGGGGTGAAAGCTGCACACAGGAGGCGAAGCTAAGGGTTGTTGAAATTTTGAATTTTTTGATGTTTTTGATGAATGATGAGGGCTAACCAAGTGTGCTTATGTAGATGCAGGTGATCAGCTTGTGATAGGAGAGTCACTATGCCAGTCCACTGGAGAGAGAGAGACTGGGAGTGCCTCTGGGAGGCGATGAGAGAGAAGCCAGGCATTCGAAGACACTTGGCATCATGCAGGTTGCTCAAGTTCTTCGAGTGTCCTTTGATATAGTCATGGGAATTCCTGCTTCAGTATCTGATATCCATGTGGAGCATTGATCTGCATTGCTTCATTGTGAGAGGACAGTAGCTGATGTTCTCAGTTGTGGAGGATATATACTTTTTGATGGGGCTCCCCTTCCAGGGGATGGCCCTGCCTGCTCACCCCCAGCTGTCGGGGGATGTGATATTGATAGACTTTGAACGACGCTACTTCTCGAGGCTGAACCCGATGTCAGGTTTAGTTTTCTGTATTGAGGTGATGGATGAGGTTTTTCCTCAGTGCATCGCAGCCATGGTGGTGAGGATCTATGGATCCTTATTGATTCAACAGATCTTGGGAGTTTAGCTGAGGATTGTGGAGAGGGTTTTAGATGGGGAATGTTTTGCCTGGGGGTTGATGTTGCACTCCAGGATGATGGGGAAGATTCACCGGTGTCGGAGAACTGACTTTGGTGAGTTTGCGTTTGGGTCCATCTTGGTGGCATGGTTTCTGGAGAGGGTGCCCTTGTTGCGCTTGAGGAATTTGTTGGTGCCTTCAGGGCCGCAGGAGTCGCGATTGACGCGATGGGCCGAGGTGTTGGCTCATCATGGTGGGGGGAGGGTGGCCACCACTTCACAACCACTATGTCATGTGTGTGGCGTCATATGCCACAGGTGATACTACGGTATTCATGTGGTGGGATGGACTACCTTCACGACCCATACATGGTGTTGCCTCCTAGAGAGGTCTGGGACCAGAGACGCATGTTTGTGAATTTATGTTTTGTGGTTTTGATAGTGTAACATATGATTATGGATATATGGATGTTGACTCTACCTTTGGTTTTTGTTTTTGCATATGTGGGGCCTTGAAGCCGTGAGGCTGAGATGGTCAGGGAGTCGACACACTAGGGGCTAGTGCGTCCGACGCGGGTAGGACATCGACACAAGAGAGATGATGCTAGTGTTGGGCTAGCATATGAGTCAAGGGTAGGCTAGAGGCATAGATTTGATGATGTTGGTGCTGGAACATCACATGAGCCACGAGTAGAGGTCGGAGGGGGGATGTAGGATATTGTTCGTCGGTTTGAGGAGGTTCTTCAGGGTGTGTTGGAGGGCATGTGGGCCCACTTCCAAGACGACAGGGTCCTAGAGCAGTGTGTGGGTGTACCGGCAGAGTGGCGGACCTTGATCTGCCGGACAACTGTAGCGGGGGAAGCGATGACTAGTCAACTGCGCCCTAAACCTGGAGGCCCCCAGCTGGTGGGGCACCTCCAGCTGATAGAGGACCTGGGGGTGGAGCTTTGGGGGCACCATGAGTGAAATTTTTTGTATTTATATAGGATTGGAAGCCCATTTTGTACAAGGTAGTTGATACCCATTTTGTATAGGGTAGGGGGTACCCATTTTGTACCTACAGGGGTGAGGGGACTCACTAGCCTACAGGCAATGTATATTTTGTACTTTGTAAACATTTATGACACTTCGAAGGAGATATATATATGGTTACATATCTTTTGGCTCTTTTTTATGTCTACATGTGTTTATGTTTTTGATGGTTTGATGATGTATAATCTATATGTTGTGATCGATGTATGATGTTTTATGTATATGGGATGATTTGTTGATGTGATAAATGCCAATCTAACACTAGGTTAGCCATATTATCTGCTATTTGATTAAATTGCCGTGGAATATGTGTAAATGTAATTGAATCAAAGTTTCGAGATAAGAGTCTAACTTGTAGGTATTTGCGAAAGAGGCAAGGATTGTAGACACGATATACATTGTTGAGTTACAGGACGACAAGATGGGAATCTAATATAACGCTAAGGTGACAAATGTGGCGGTGGCTAGCCTCGGCAAGGAGACCAATGATGATGACATACTCTGCTTGGTTGTTGGTGGTTGAGCCCAAACATATGCCACTGGAGTGGAGTAGTTCATGTGAGGGGTTATAGAGGGCCCAAGCAGCCCAAGCAAGATTCTGTGTCCAACGGCTAGCACTGTCAGCATAACTGATGTGGTAGGCCAATGGAGGATGCATCTGTCAATAACACAGATGGTAGATCATACATGAGGAGTGAAGGAGAAAAAATAAGACTAAAAACTCTACAAATGTGTACAAAGAAAAATACTAGTGTAGAATGGCTATGCTCAGGCATAAAACTTCTTTAAGTACATCCCATTGATGGGTTATTTGAGAGGATAGCCTTCTAGAGAGGCCAGGATGTATGCACCTTTAGTGAGGCAGTGTTGGAAAATGTAGGGTCCATTCCATAATGATTCAAATTTCCCATGATTGAGAGTATTGTGGGCGATGTCGTAGGCTAGGACGAGATCTCCTTCGTTAAAGGAACGAAGGTTGACATGGCGATCAAAGGTGAATTTGGACCATTTTTTAGCTGCCTCGTTGTTTTGTAATGAAGACCAACAATCTTCATCCAATGACTCTAAGGTCAACAAGTGCTGCTCCATTGGAGCAGTGTCAGGTAATAGCTCGATGGTGGTGCGTAACGTGGGAATTTCACACTCGATGGGGAGGGTGGCTTCGATCCCATGGATGATATGAAACGGTGTAAAATAGGTGGAAGTTTTGACTGCGGTGCGATAATCCCACAATGTTGAAAACAATATATGATGCCAGTTGATCTTATGTTTGTTGATGGTACGTTGTAGCATGGTTTTGAGGACTTTTTTGACAACCTTGACCTGTCCATTGGACTGAGGGTAGTATGGGGAGGAATACTCATGGGAGAAGCCCAACTTTGAGGAGAGTTCTACGAAGATCTCGTTCTCAAAGTGTTTACCATGATTGGATACTAACTGGAGTGGGACTTCGAAATGGATAATGACATGGTTGAAGAAAAAACACGTTGTTGTGTCAGCGGTATTGTTGAAGGTAGGCATGTATTCAACCCATTTGGTAAAGTAATATATTGCCACGATAATGTACTTGTGTCCATTACTGGATGGAGGATTACAAGTCATGAACTCAATGCCCCATTTGAAACAGGGGTCGGCGGTGATGACTGGATGTAGAAGAGCGGGTGGCGCTCATGCTTTGTTTGCAAAGAGTTGGAATTTGTCGCATCGCTTGACAAGGTGGATGCAGTCATGAAACAATGTGGGCCAGAAGTAGCCTACTCAAGAATCTGTCGACTTCATCGATGGTCAAACATCGATGGAGGATGGTGTCGACCCCACGTCGGTATAAGATGTCACCGATAAGGAGATATCGAGGGACCTGATGGAGAATGCGTTGATGATCATCTCGAGAGAGATGAGACCCAAACTTCTGTGTCCAAAGGTATATGAGAAGGTCACCATACCAGGGGTCGTCCGAGGGGATGAAGAAAAGGTGTTCGTCGAGAAGATTCGTCTTGACGAGTGAAGCTTTAGCGTCTAAGGGAAACGTCATTATGAGTTCCGCGAGAACAAGTGCTTTCTTGCTTTTGGGATTTGAGAACTCTAGGTCATATTCTTGAAGGATGAAGATCCATCGAGAAAATTTTCCATTAATTTGTCGTTGACTAAGCAAGTACTACATGGGGTTAGAATCTGCTATGACTTTCATAGTGCGAAGTAGGATATAGTGGTGTAGCTTCTGAACTGCGAGGACAACTGCGAGGGATAGTTTCTCATCATGATTGTATTTCAGGGGTGGTCCTGAAATATTTTTACTAATGTAGTAAATGACATGTTCTAACCCATCATCCCCTAGTTGGATGAGGACTCCTGCTACTGAGATGGTTGAGGCTGATAGGTAGAGGATGTAATCGCGATCATAGTCTGGGGGACTAATCAAAGGGGCATTGGATAGGGCCTCTTTTAAATCATCAAAAGTGGTTTGAGCATGTTCATCCCATCAAAATGGGATATCATGATGCAGTAGGCGGAGGAAACCATGTGCACGAGTGGCGTAATCTGGGACAAAGCGACGTAAAAAAGTTAGCTTTGCCCTGTAGGCTCTGCAGTTGGCGTAAATTCTGAGGTGGTGGAACTTTTGTGATAGCTTGGACCTTGAGGGGGTCCACCATGATGCCGTGTTAGGAGACAATGAACCCAAGAAGGTGTCCAGCGGTGATGCAAAATACACACTTGAGGGGGTTCAAGTGGATATTGTATTGGTGGCATCGTTGAAAAACGATGCGTAAGTTGTCTAAATGTTGAGTTCGTTTCTTGGATCAAGTAGTGAGGTTGTCCAAGTAAGCGAGGATGATGTGAGGAAGATCATGGAAAACATAAGTCATGGCCCGTTAAAATGTAGCACCTACGTTTTTTAGTCCAAAAGGCATGACATGATAAGAAAAAGTACCCCATAGGGTAGTAAAAGCGGTTGTATACTGATCTACTGGATGGATTTGGATTTGATTGTAGTTGGAGAACCCATCCATGAAGGACAGTGCCTCATGGTTGGAATAGTCATCGATAATTTAGTCAATGAAAGGGGTTGGAAAGTTGTCTTTGGGACAAGCATGATTGAGATCGCGAAAGTCGGTGCAGACGCAAATAATGTTGTGTTTTTTGTTAACGGGGATGGGGTTGGAAACCCATGAGGTATATGCAATGGGGTAAATGAACCCAGCAACACGTAATTTGTTGATTTCGGCTTTTATAGTTGCAAATTTGGATGGCTGCAGTGGACGCTGGTTTTTACAGACTGGGGCGACATCTGGTCGTGTGTTGATGCGATGTTCAACTATAGAAGGATCGAGGCCGGGCATCTTCGTATATGACCAGGAAAAAATATCTCAGTATTCCTGAAAGAGAGATTTGTAAGCTGTGAGTTCTTCAGGGGAGAAAATGGCACCAATGGTGATTTCTTCTATGATTCCTGGTTTGATGGAAATGTCGATTTTGACGGTGGGGGAGATATTAGCCATGTTGCCTTCCTAAAAAACATCTGGGGTAGGGATAGGGTTGTTGAACCATTCTATATTCCTTGAACAAATAAAATCCTTGGTTTCAATTGCACATACGGAGGCTTGGCTAGGAGGGTCAAAGGCTTCCTGTGAGAGAAAAGGCGTTCGGTGATGGAGTGCATTCCATGGGAAATCGGTGGTAGTGAATTCCTCCAGGATATCTTCGTTGCAGTGGAAAATGCGAGAATACATGGGATCCGGGGAGGTGACAAGGGTGACTGTTACAGTGTGATTGTCCTCAAGTGGCAATGACGTAGAGGGGATATCACAAACAGGGTGCGATGGCTCGCTTGAAATAAACCAAATGTCCAAACACTGTGGGTGATAAACTATGGTAGGGGGTAAGATTTCCTGTAGGAAATGAACCAGAGAATTGGTAGGATTTGGGGGAATATCCTCAGATATTCTATCTATGAACCATGGAAGAGTGGGAAGTGACTCAGGTTCAGGGGAGGTGATGTTAACAATATCTAGAGAGGGCAGGACCAGTGGTGAGGTGGTCAGATGTGGTTGAATAGGGGTTGAATGACGACCTCGGTATTCCACAATCAAAGGACATCAATATGTGAAGTGAGCTAGTGATTCACAGAGGGCGCAAGGGCATCTCATCCGTTCAGGGACTGAGGAGTAGAAATAATGGATGTCGGTGACGTGAGTACCAGAAAGTGGTGGCAGAGAGGGCTCTTGCTGAAAGTTTTGGCGTACTGTCATTAGCGTCTGGAGAAACTGAGGTAGAGCTGGGAAATGGTGAGTGTAGTGGACAAATTTTGAACGGATGGCACAAGCGAATTTGGTTCGCATCCCTTTACTGCCCGTAGTGGAGGATGCTACTGTAGTACTAGACATGCTTGGAGAAGCGACGAGCGATGTGGTTGCTCAAGGGATTTGGATAAGATTGTGCAACTCGGGAAGAGAAGGACATATATTAGTGGGGTGTCCCTCTCTTTCACAGAGTGTGAAAGGAGGTTGAACTTGGGGAGGAAGTGGAGTTATGGTCTCTTTCTTATTTCGTCTTCCCCCAACTATGGTAGTGGTGTTGTCAATTAGGGGTGAGGGTGGTGTGGTTGGAGCCTATACTGGAATCTACATCGAGATTCCCTCTGGCTGAGGAGGGAGAGATGGTTGAGGAACCATAGCGGGTGGGTGTAGATACCATATAGGGATGGTGAGCACCATTTTGGGAAGGGTAAGCATCATGGATACCTGGAATGCTTGTACTCCCAGTGGGGGGTATAAGAAGAGAATTTGAGTAATGGCTTGGGGAATTGTCTCCCAAACCGGGATTTTCCCCTGGGGGAGGGGGAAATCAGGGATCAGTGGTGTAGTAGGGTTCTCATGGAATCCCTGAGGTAATATTTCTTCAACTGGTGGGACATTGAGGTGTGGAGAGGCCTCAGTGGGAGGAATGGTGTCTCTATTGTTAGTTCCATTATAAATATGACACACACTTGTGTTGAAGGGTGTATGAGAGGTGGTGCTCCATGGTATGCCATCAACAAGGATGGGTCCTTGAAAATTCTAGGGCCCATGTCAATGAGTGAATAATCATTTGAGCTAGCGCGGACAAGAGGTAATATATTATCGATGTTGGCAGAATGGTTAGGCTCGTAATGTGTGATTTGGTCGATGGTGACGATTTTCCCATTGTGGAGGAACACCATCGTTTGAAACACAGAATAAGATACTGCCTTCATAGCATACATGTAGCTAAGTCCAAACAAGATGTTGTAATCGAGCAGGACGTTGATAACCTCAATGTTGATGAGGATGGTTTTTCCTTGGAGTTCGACAGGGACATTTTGGAAGAGCCCTTCAGGGGAGGATGGTTGACCATCATAGGCTCTAAAGGTGATCACGGATGGTACTAGCTCAGGGGAGCCAAGTTTCTGCCATACAGTTTTGGACATGATGCATGTGGATGCACCTTCATCAATAATACATTGATGAACCGTGATGTTTCAAATATTGACTGGTATCTGGAAAGCTACCAGAGCGGAGAGACGAGGTTCTCCGCTATCTAGATCAAATGTGATGAGTCTAGTATCAGCTGGGTCGACTACCCCTAAGGTGGAAAGTAAGGATTTACGTTCAGTTGGATAGGTTTGGAGGACCTCCAATACAGACATGGCTGCAGGAGATTGCACCAAGTCATTGACTAGACTGTAATTGTGTGCTGCCCTAGCCTAACAGTTATTGACATTTTGTCATAATGGAATGTGAGGTATACAAATGGTAGGTTCAGTTTTAGGGCGTGGAATCATCAAGGGTTGTCCGGTTGTAGCTAGACCCGCATCTGAAGTGGTTGGAATAGATTTAGGGGGGGCGTTGTATTGACAACCACACGTTTGAAGGAGAATTTATTCTTCGCTAGTGAGGAGGATATTGCGATCCGTCGGATTTCCAGGGTGGATGGGCCATGGGTTTTGATACTGTCCCATTTGTGGTGGGGAAGAATGTACTTCATGTTGGGTATTCATCACACCTTGGTGTGGAATAGGTTTTTACAATATGACGGAGGGTGGTTGTTGCAAATATTGTTGTGGGGCTTGCTGAGGGGTAGGTGACGCTAGAGGACATAGAGCATCCATGGATTATTTCATCCATTTAAAGTCAGAAATTTGGGGGCAATGGTGAGTATAATGTCCATTCTCACCACAAAGAGCGCAAGGGAAGTTCGTCTGGAGGTTTTTGTTGTTATTCCTACCTTGGTGTTTGTTGTTATTGTCCCCTTGGGGGTTTTGGTTACCTTGATTATGGTTTCCCCTAGTAGATTGGTTTTGTTGGTTGTTATTTCCACCCGGTCCCAGGTTATTATTATTTTGGTTTTTTCCTTTCTTCTTGGAATTATTCAACTGATGGGCCAGATTTTTCGTATTCAACTGTTCAAAAGTATGAATTTGTTGAATGGTAGAGGGTTGAACAAATTTAACATCGACATGTGGTTGTCCATGTGGAGGAGAAACCAGCTGTGGAGGACTAGGAAACAAAAAATACAAATTGTTTTGTGGCAACGATACGTAGGGTGCATAGGAAGGCGAAACACTTTCACTAGTTCCCAGGTTATATGATGAGGTAGAAGGGGAAACTGAACTTGGTTGAGAGGTTAGGTGCATCATGGGTGTCGACAAGGGTCCACTCATGGGTGGAGGGGGAGCAATAGGATATGGTTATTGGTAAGGGGGGGGAGAGTAATAAGATGGCCCTCCATATGGTTGTAGATATTAAGGTGCACCATACATAAGTGGTGGTTGGATGTATAGGTTGTGGTGTGTCATGGTACCAATCAACCCATCCGCAGCGTGAAACATTCCAGGTTTGTCCTGGCCAAATAGTATGGGTCTGGGTGCATCAGGTAATACTGTGTATAAGTAACCCGACTGAGCATAAATGAGGTTGAACTGTTGAGCCTTGTTGATGGCTTCCTCTTTGGATTGGGGGAAGGTGGATGCTACATCTTTGGCAAGTATAGAGATGAGTGATTTTAGAAACCAATCGAGACGTTGTTCTTTCGTGGTTTCTACTTTACATAAACTACGTCGCCGATGCCATTCGTGAACGTGGTCAGAAATATGCATAGTTGAGGTTTGTTTGTACTCAAAGAGTAGTTCTAAACCAGTGTCATGACAAACTGGTAGTTGGAAAAAGGCCAAAAAGGATTTGGCCATGGATTCAAAAGTAACATGGGACCCTGATTTTTCGTCCACATACCATTTGGCTGATGGACCAGTGAGTGTTCTTTGAAATAACCTTAAGCGGATTGAGTCATCCATGATGCTATTTGAAAAGAACCATAAGTGGAAGGTCATAATATGGTTGGTGGGATCTTCCCTCAGTTTTCCTTCAAATTTTGGAATATCTAAAGGTAGTTTGGTAGTCATATTGGGCAATATGGGATCATGTAAAATGGGATCATTCGTGAGTTTAGTCAAATCAAGAATGTTGAGAGACACCAAGTATGGCATGGGGGGAGTTGGTGGAGGATTATTTATAGCCATGGTGTGAGTAGGTAGTGGACCTGACCATTGAGAGGGATTTGGTGGGGTTGTACTTCTCCCTTGAGAAGAAGTTTTCCCCCTGCCTCCTTGTGAAGGAGAGCTAGTGGATGGATGGCCTTGGGAATTGGACCCAAGCAAAGTGGAAACAAGCAAATCTGATCCCAAAATAGTGGCACTCGCGGGGGTGTGAGATGGTTGAGCCAGTGAGTCGGTAAGACTAGGAACTCCTCCCAGAATAGGAGGGATATTTTGCAAACGTCTGGAACGACGGGGATTTTGTTGGTCCCCTATGGTGTCCAACTAGAAAAGTGGATGTGTGAAAATGGTGATGAGAGAAATAAATGAACAATAGACTTGTATACTTTGGACCTTCACAAGATAATACAATTCACAATTGCATGTAATCAAATGAGCATCATACATAAATCAACTGTAAACAAACATACATGTGGGTAGGTGGACTTTGTTCGCGTGGGGGAACAAATAAAACAAATTCTCGTGTCCTAAGAGACATATCGTCCTTCCTCTCAAATAACACTGGACCCTCCAAGAGCACTCAACAGTGGGTTCTAAAGCCACTGGAAGAGGAACTAGTGAAGGATGAAATAATCAGTTATAATGAGGGGTAGAGGGTGCATATCCTGAAAGAGATGGAGATATTTACCAATAGCCAAACAAAATATGATCAAGGTGCAATTGCAACCCACAATTTCCACCTGGGTAGATGTCCTAAATTTGGTCACTAAGTACCTCGGTCAAAGTGCAACATTTAGATTTTCGGCCTCAGAAATGGGTCACGGGTTGGATCCCTTCCAAGAGTTGGGTGACTAAATGGGGGACGCACAGAACAACCAGACCTCGGCCTTCAACCCTTCACGGGTATCTCCCTGCCTTATGGTGTAGGAACACTTGACTTGGAGGATTTTAAAGTTCCCTATTTGTCAACTTCTCATGTTTGAAAAATATAAAAACCAGATAATAGGGGGATATTTGGATGCCTACCCCTGAGATCCTACCTAGACTAACCATTTCTTTTGACACATCCTGTGGAGGAAAAATTAGTGATTTTTTAGAAATTTTTTAGATGTGGTGGGCTGAGAGTTTGGGGGTGTCAACCAATCTCGTTTGAATTAAGTGGGTGTGGATAGTTTCTCAAGAAATAGTGGGAGGTTTCAGAATTCCTTTGGAGAAAACTTACTTCAACCTCCACAATTCAAGATGAAAATCATGTGAGTGAGGAGTGACTTTGTGTGTGAGCAAGTGAAAAAATGTGCCAAATTTTAATAAGTTAGGTGTGAATTTGCAACATGTGGACTCCCTGTGGTCCTTACAAATATTTGTTACCTAGCTTACTAAGTGTCATTGGTACAACCTTGCAGAATTTTAAAATCCCTAAAGAACTAGCATGTGGACATATGGGTCCTTACCAATCCTTTAAACTCCCTAATGTTGTTTACACTAAGAAAGCTTGAAAAACTATCATAGATTGCAAGCATGTGGGCATGTATGGGCCCGTTACTTTGATCTTTAAATTCTCCTAGTGATGTAAACTAAGAAAGAAATTTCAAGAAACTATCCTAAGTTTTAAATATGTGGGCATGTATGGGTCCTTACAACTTTAAGATGATTTCAAAAAATAAACTAAGAGGTGCCCTAGAGGGGCTTTGTCCTCTTCTAAATATTTTGTTAAGGGAGATGAAATGTCCCCTTAACCAAATTTTTGATTCCTAGGATCGCTCTATGGTGCGAGGGAAGAGCATACTTAATGATCAAAGTTCATTTCTAGTCCCAATGCAAGTGTTTTTATATGTTATAGCAATAATCTCAACTTAAATTTTACAAACCAAACAAGCCATCCATGTGGTAGCCAAAGAAAAAGAGGAGAATATTTGGTTCTTTTTACCCCCTAAGTGCTTATGTTTAGCTAACCTTTCATATGGGAAAGGAGTCTAAGTAGAGTGCATGAGAATTACCAATTGCATGAAAGAAAGAATTTGAAGGCTAGGTGCCTTCAAATCATCACAAAAATGCTTACAATTTTGAAACTCTGGAAATGTGCATGGGTTACAATTCTGACAGAGGCGCAGTGGGCGCACAGTGCGCAAAACGCGCAGAGAACAAAAGCATTTTGGGTGCACAATGCACTGAGTGCGCGTCTGTGGGTTGGAATACCTACGCACGTTCTGATACACGTCTGGGGGGGAATTTTTGAGTGAAACTCTCCTCCTCCAGCTCAAAATTTAGCTTTTGGCAGGTAAGGTTGGGACAATTTTGGTACCTGCAAGACAAATGGATTAAAAAGAACTGCTCTCTAAGCACAAATAGGGTGGAATTTGATACCTTTCCCTAGTATGGTCGCCAATCTGTTGTGCTCGTTTCGTCACTTGGGTGAGCAAAACAATGGCACTTGCATGCCTAGTTGGGCTTGCTAGACAAGACAAAGTTTGTGAGTGGGTTAAACAAATAAACAAACTAAAAAAACTAAGGAAATAAAAACTAGAATGCATGAAAAACTTAGAACCATAAACAATCAACCAATGACCAAGATTATGCCACTAATGGATAACTATATTAGTTGACAAAACACTGTAGAGAAAAAATGAGGACTTATGGGTCCCCTCTTCCTCCTTGGGAGGGATCTTGAGTTCCCTAATGGAGAGCTCTTCTTACAATGGAATAAAAATGGAAAATGATGAAGAAAATCAATGCATATTCCCTCAAGAGATGAGTGGAATGGCCTATTGCAATGATGCTTGAATAATCCTAGGAGAAAAGAGGATTCTCAAGGGAGAATCGAGGCAGCATAACAATACTATGAAGATCTTGGTTTCTTAGTGCACCCATGGCCTCCATTTATAACATTTCTTCAAGGTAAAATTCAACTAGTTTTTAGTGTGAACAAGGGGGCCTTTAGGGAACCCTTTGGTCCTTGACCAGCCCCCCATTCGGATTTTGCTCATATATGAAGGTCAAATCAAGTTGGGAGTTGGTCCATAAGTGTTTGGGGGGCTGACAAGAACCATAAATGCATCGTTCATAAGAGTGCATGACTTTTCTCATACACAGTCATGTGTTGTGCACTCTATGGGCTTCGTTGGCCCATGCACTATGCACGCGCTTCCTTTAGTGAGTTTCCCCATGTCAAATTTTGCCCAATTGTATAATTTTTTCCTTTTGAAATGCATTTTGGTGCTGCAGGTGAACAAATAGTTGTTGGCATTGTTGTATTTCTATAACCATTTGCGTGCAATGTTGCGAACGAAATTTCAGTGATAACAATAGGTATGTGCTAATAAAATCGATCTTAGAGAGACAACCAGTCTATTGGATGGATTTAGCTCATATTCTGATTTTTGTTCTCCATAGGATCCAAAAATTGATGATTTCCTTCCTTTGGTCGGAAACAAGAACAAGCATAGTTAGCATTTAAGAAATTGGGAGTCAATCTCAAAACCAAAACTCTATGGAGGATGGGGGTTGAGGAACATTTTCGTATCTACAGGGCGATGGTGACAAACACTTTATGGAGATCTTTGATGACGAATGGCATCTGGCACCGAGTGATCAAAGACAAGTACTTACCCCATGGATCGGTGTTGACCTGGTTAAGATCGACCTCATCGATCACATCCTATGGGTCCCATACCTAGAAAAAACTTCTTAATACTTTACCAGTGATCTTACAGTTGTTGGATTGGAACCCAGGCTCGAGACATTCCATTTTAATTGGGAAAGATACTATTATGGGAATGGGGCAGGACTCCATATTATCACATGAGTTGGTGCACATTCTAAATTAAAAAAAATGTTTACCTTTTGTATCAAGCAAGCCATGTTTTTCCACGGGGATCGATTAGCTCAACTTGGATAGACAGTACATATCTGGGGTTGGTTGGAGAAACAAAAGTGGAATGGGAAAGGTACAGGAAGAAACTGATTAGATCATGCATCAAACTTGTGGAGAGGCCAGACAAATTAAAGTGGACTGGTGGAGATTCTTTAGGACTAATATCAGTCAAAAATGTTTATAGATCTCTTTCCAAAAAACTATGGAAATTCTCAACGGGGGGCTGGAGGGAAAAACTATGGAAATGGGACTGTCCACTGAAGATCAATCTAGTCGCATGGTTGTTGCTGAAAATAAAATTTTAACATGGAAAATTATGCAAAAAAGAGGTTGGAAGGGGCCAGGAATATGCTATATGTGCAAAGGAAAGAGGGAATCAAGTAAACATATTTTTGTAAACCGTCCCTTTACGATAGAAGTTTGGGAAAAAGTTAAATATGCTCTAAAACTCACAGTTGGTTGGTCTAGCAATTCGGTGAACGAATGCTTCAAAAACTAGGAAAAACAAAACTATACTTTTCCAACTCTCCCAGCATATATTTGTTGGTTTCTATGACTTGATAGAAACAAGTCTATCTTTGAGTCTGGGACTCCCTCTATTCAGAGGATAGTGTATATATCTCTAGGGACTGTGGGAACTCATTGAAAAAACAAAAAAAATTGAGTCCCTAAAATACCATCTTCTAAAACTCCCGAAGATAAAGTTATTGGGTGGTTCGATGGGGCAACACAACAGAATGGTGAATTAAGTGGGGCAGGTGGAGTCTTAAATATCAATGAGCACACAGAGTATAGATGGACCTTAAATTGTGGCAATGGAACAAATTCCAGGGCAGAACTCATGGGATCTTGGGCTACTCTAATTTTGGCATCTAGGCTATCAATTACAGATTTACATATACTAGGGGACTCTAAAATAGTCATTGATTGACTCAACAGGAAAGGAGCTCTTCAAGTTGTAACTTTAGATGGTTGGAAGGATAGAATAATTGAACTTTTCACTCACTTCAGATCTATCTCTTGTGCACATATTTACAGGGAATAGAATCAAGAGGTGGACAGACTATCAAAATATGCACTAAAAAATCTTTTAGGGAGAATTCCCTACAATCATTGGGAAGGTGGCCATGAGGGCCCTACTCTTTTTTTAAATATGTTTTCGTCTACAAGGGGAACACTTTTTGTTTCAAAGTTTAATTTTGGAGGTCCCAGTAGTGACAATTTTCTTCTTGGCAGGAAAGATGTTACTTATTTGATAATAGTCCCACATGGTCGCATTGAGAAGATGTTATTATGTAAGGATCATGGACAGGGATGATTTTAAGGATGGAAACCTTGGCGAATCTTACTAATCCTTCATATGTCAACTATAAATGTTTGGCGATATTTTTGTAAAAATATTCAAATTTCTAATTATTTTATATAGTTTTTATAAAATTTTGGCGATTTTTAAGGTAAAATAATTTTGTCCTATAGAATTTGGGCGAATTATTTTTAAAATAGCGAATCTCATTTTTGGAAAAACCATGGAAAATTAGCCCATGAGCGAAATTTAGCCCCTAAAATCATCCTTGATCATGGAATTTTTCTGTGTAGCAAGATTGTTTCTTTTTTGGTAAAGTCCTTGAAAAGAACATAATTATGATGTAATGTCAACCTTGAGAACATATTATATTTTTATGAATATAATGTGAAATTTTCTGTGGAAAAAGTTCAAATTCATATGGGGGTAGGGTATGTATACCTTAGTAGACTTAAATCCCTGTGCAAAAATTTAAATTATTATCATTATCATTATTATTATTATGGGATCCTTTTTCCTCTAGAAAATTGCACATTATATTAATATATATAATTTGTTCACATTGTCAAAACTATTACAGCCATAGGACTCGCCTTGAGTAATATCCACTAGCCATATAAGAGATGCTACAAAGTACAATAAATCCCTTCAAAAAAACTATCTAATGAGACTGTCCAAATAGTAGACAAAACATTTTTGTCTTACAAGCATACCAAAAAGATTAGCATCCTATATGACTTCTCACAGATAAAGTCTACTGTAGTATCAATTAATACATCTTTAAAAAGTGTCTTGGTCCCTCATGACCATCTATTCACCGATTGTAAGCTATGGCTCCTGGATGCGCAATAAGGGCCTTTTTTGATAAAATATCAACCTCGAGATTCTCTTCTCTGTAGACATGCACAAAGGTGATGACTAAAAATAACTTGAAGAGTTCCTTTATCCCGTCCTTCCATCAGTCTATAGAGATTTACTGAAGAGATCCTTTGTTATTTAGCCAGTCAATTACAATTTTTGAATCCCCTATGACATGGAAGTATGTGATAGAAAGTCTATGAGCCAAGGAAAGAGAAGCCCAAGCATCCAAAATTTCCTCTCTTATGTTAGATCCTCCTCCACAATTGAGTGTCCACCTATAGACTGAATGATCATTGAGCTTGATGACTCCACCCACTCCACTTTGTTCCCCATTTTTTTGAGCTGCCACATCAAACCATCATATAATTCTATTAAGTGGAAAAATATGGGCAGAACGTATAATGGAGTGTAGAGTTTCCTATGGTCTATGGATTTTCATAGTGCCTATGGATAGATAAATGACCTTCTCCAAAGATAGAGGCCTTGAATAAAAAACATCCAAGTTTCTTTCTAGCCAAATGAACCAACATATGAATACTGGAAAGGATAAAAGACTATGATTCTGGATGGCCCAAAATGCAAAACAATCCTTCACTGAAGTACCTGTCCACCTTGTATATAACTTGTAATTCTCTTTGATTTTTTTCCAAATAGAGCGAGTGAAAGGGCAATGTATAAAAAGATGTATACCATATTCCTCATTACCTTTTCAAAGAGGATAGAAACCTGGCCCATACCAACCTCTCTTGTGGATATTATTCCAAGTGAGTAATTTGTCTTCAATGAGAAGCCATGAAAAAAGTTTAATCTTTTGTGGGCAATCTCAGCCCCACAGATTTCTCCTCCAACCTCCTATTTTGTTCTTCCATAGCTCGGTTGCCAACACATTGTATACATTTTTTGTTGTTATCAAACCTAAACAATCACCACCATTCCACCTTAACTCATCCTGTCTGTCAGAAATAGAAATGCCATCTCCAATCAATCTCATCTTGTATTGGTCCCATTCAGAAGCATAGTCACCCTCTAGTCCCATATTTGTGTTGTCAAGCCAATTGGAGCAGATCGATACCTGGAAAGAAGCCTGACTAGCTTGAAAAAGAAAATAAACATTTTTTCTATTTAAGTGAGTAATCAACTCAGCAAAAAGAAAGGAATCCTTCCCCATACCCAAAATTTCACCCTTTCCAGTAATAATGGAATCACCCGCACCCGGTTTCCAAGCAAGCCAGTGCACAATCAAAGGTAAAGAGTTCAGAAGGTTCTTCCAGGTTTGGGAGCCAAAAGACGAGACTGACAGAGTTGAACGCAACCAAGTTGTCACCAAAATATGTGGGAAGTATTTATCTTTTAAAACTCCCTGCCAAATAACTGGATGCATCAATCCACGCCACAACAATTTTGCAGCCAGTGCTCTCGAGAAACAGAAAATGTTTCTAATCCCCCAACTGCCAAACACTTTAGGTTTTGATATAGTCTCCTAATTGCATAAGTGAAAGGTTGAAGTTTGTTTATTACCAGACCAGAGAAAGGAACATACAAGTTTATGAATCTGGTTTAGAACTATAGCCGGGATGTGTGCCAAGGCTAACCAATACACCTGTTGGCTTTCGAGCACCGCTTTTATCAAAACATATCTACCTCCTAGAGAAAGAAAATGATTGCACCAATGGAAAATTCTATTCTCATATTTCAGCAATAGCCATTGTCAGTCCGCCACCTTGTAACTATCCATCTTTAGATAAAAACCCAAGTATTTAAACCCAGCCAAAAGACTCAAGATGCTGAATTGAAACAACAAATTCAAATTATCAAGAAAATCTTGTTGGACACCAAAGTGTAGGAAGGTAGACTTATTAACATTGATCTCCAATCCAAATGCACCACATAATGCATTTAAAAGTGTGTGAATTTCCTACCATTCAGATAAAGAAGATTTAGACATAATAAGCACATCATCCACAAATAGTAGATGGAGAATCTTTACCATCCTAGAAACCTTTATACCCATCAACTTCCCTTTGGTATGAATTTTTTTCAGAGAGAGGCTCAAACCCTCCATCACTAGGATAAACAATAGAGGGGACAATGGGCATCCCTGACACAATCCTCTACCACTATTGAATAATTTGGTGGCCTCCCCATTGATCAGAATGACATATGTTGTTGAGGCAACACATCCCATAATCCACTTAGTCATAAGATGTCCAAATCCACTATGAATAAGCATAAGCCTTAGATAATCCCAGTTAGTGCAATCATAAGCCCTTTTTAAATCCAGCTTCAAAATAATAGCCTGAAGTTTATTTTCTTTAATGTTGTGAAGGAACTCCTATGTTGTTCCAATAGCATCGGGAATTTGTCTACCCTTTAGGAAACCCAACTGTTCATTGAACAATGTACGAGAGATAATTGGTCTGATTCTCCTCTCGATTATCTTTGTAATAATCTTATAACAAAGATTGCACAAAGCTATATGACGAAAGTCAGAGAAGGATGTAGGATGATTGGTTTTCAGATTCAGAGCTATGAAAGTAGAGTTAATCGGACAGAACACTTCGCCATGAATTCTGGTTTCCTCAACCATAGCAAGTAAATCTGGACCAACCATATCAAATAAGTGAAGGAAGAATTCTACAGTCCACCCGTTCGGGCCGGGACTTTTGTCCTTAGAAAAACCTTTAAGAACTTCTGATAATTCCTCAAGTCTACATAGTTGTTCTAAAGAGGTGACTTCTTCCTCCAAAACAAGCTTTGGGTACAAGCTAATAGTATCCAACTATGCACGCAAAATTGGTTGCCCCGTGTCTTAAAAAAAGAATTAAAATAAGATACTACTTCATCTTTAATTGCACCTGACCAGAGTGAACTCTGCCATCTTCATCAGTTATGTCCCATAGATGTTTTTTTGTTTCTCCTGTAGCTCGCAAATCTATGAAAAAACTTTGTGTTATTATCTCCACTCCTAATCCAGATAGCCCTACTCTTCTGTCTCCAACTTTCTTCTTCAGCCAATAGGAATTTCTTGCATTCTGCCTCCAA
The DNA here is from genome assembly GCA_010110895.2 of Picea sitchensis. NCBI lineage: Eukaryota > Viridiplantae > Streptophyta > Pinopsida > Pinales > Pinaceae > Picea > Picea sitchensis. The sequence continues at coordinate 774,502 of SNQJ01S0000930.1, forward strand.
CAAATTCATACGATGATCTAAATCATCCGTGGGAGAACCTTTATATTTCTGAACATAAAGCAATTCCAAATCAGCTTCCAACTTTTTTATAAATTCCTATTCCCGAATACGTTTTTCTTTTGACCAAGATTTAACTCGATTTTTAAGAAGTGAAAGCTTTTCGACTAGTCTTCTTTGTGCCCCTTCAAATAACTGAAGACGGGCATCATACCAAACTTCACTAGCGAAAGTGGCAAATGAATCATCCCATAACCAAACAGGATTGAACTTAAAAGGATGAGTTGTCTCCGGTAGACCAGTGTCCAGTTGTAGAATAATAGGAGCATGATCAGAAAAGTATGGAGATTCCACCCACGATCTATACCTCATAGTTGGGCCAATCAAATCCTTTGCCACAAAAAATCTACCAGGTCTTTTAGCAATACTGGAATCTCCTATTCTACCATTACACCACGTTGGAGCCAGCTCAATCGGGGCCACATCCACCAAGGATGAATTATCAAACAAGTCCTTGAAAAAGATTGCCAAAGGGTCTATCAACGCTGCCAAACCGCAAATCTCATTTGAGTTTAAGGTGAAGTTTAGATTCCCTGCCAAAATCAGATCTGCATGTGCTAACAGACCCCTATCTTCCAATTTTTTCTAGAATGACTTTCGTTCTGTGCAAGGACCATAAACATTCAGAAGTGAGAGCCTCATTTTATCAACTAGACTGGAACCTGTTGATCCGCAGGATCTTTTGAATGATTATGGTTGAGTTTTAAACTTGCATGTATAAATTAACCATTTGAGAATTTAATGAAAGAATGAGGAAAGAAGAGGATTATATCAGTCAAATACACATATGAAGATCTGAAAATAAACAGCAAACCATAAGATCGCAGGTTGATAACGGAGTTCGGCACAATGTTTGCCTACGTCTCCGGGCCTTTTTCCTTGTGGGGGAGGCTTCTTTATTTCTGCTCAAGTGCTCAAAATTACATCTCAGCAATTCCAAATGGCTACAAGACTGATCTGGTCTTGTTGTCCCAGATCTCCTGAACCCTGCAAAAGAAACGACATGCAAAACTGATGCTCCAAGCTCCCAGAAACGATCCGACAACGTCTCCACCTCAAAGGCTTCCCTGCATCAAACTGACTTTGGCTTGGCTTTCTTTCAGCATAACTCTGCTCTGAATGACTGTGTTTGGCCTCAAACAGGCCTGGTTTATATAGCATTGGAGTTGTTTTCCCATCCCCAACTTCCTCCAAGAATTTGGCCTCCAAAAATGCCCAATATCCCCCAAAAATGGAGAAAATCAATTAAAAATAGGTACATTTAATTATAAAAAAACCAAATTCTTGTTAAAAAAACCCACTTTGTACTATATTATTGGGCATAGCCCCCTTTATCCCGGCCGCGCACCCCTTTTATAGGTCACATGGGTGGCCATGTGGCCAAGCGCCATGCGCTGGCCACCCCATCCTCACGCCTGATCCCGGTCATATGGCTATTTATATGGCCACGGGCCAAACTGTTATAACAGCCCCGCGCTCCTGTGGATATATCCCCGCGTTTAGTGGTTAGCTCCGGTTCTATGGCGTATTGTTAGGCCATGTGGCCACGGCCCAATGGTCATAGTTATTAACCCACGCTATATGTTTAAACCCCCGCCAATGGTTATGTGTATTGGTCGTATGGTATATGAAAAGGGTTGGGGCTAAGCCCCGGCCCTTTTTGCCGCCAGCCGAAACTCAAACAAAACTCAAATACATTTATTGTCGATTCCAATACAAATACCACATGCCGCCCGAGTGGCTAGCCCAAAACACCGGTCCGTTTACTCCCGGGAGGTCACTGGTTCGATCCCCGGCCGAGACAAAACCATATTTTATAAAACCAAACCAACAACCAATGATGCAGCGCCACGTGGCAGCCCATGACTGGGCCACGTGGCGCTTAAAAAACCAACTGAATCTTGCCACGTGTCATCCTATGATTGGCCCACGTGTGTGCCACATCACTTCTGCCGTACCACCATGTTTCTTGCCGCGTCAGCCTGCCATGTCATCCGATGACGTCAACTTGCCACGTGTCACCCTGTGAGTGGTGACACATGTCACCTCAGTACTGGTCCGATTGTACGCCAAAAGTGCCAAATCCGCATGACACGTGTCACGTCCTGGTGATGCCACGTGTCCTCCGTACGGTCTACCACATGTCGCCTTCTGACGCCACCACGTCAGCTATACGGCCCTGCCACGTCAGCTGTACGGACATGACACGTGGACTGTACGGACTGTACAGTCATCCCTTTTTTTGCCTGTTTGACTTTTCGGACAGAACGCGATATCTTCTCCATACGGACTCCGTTTGACGAAGTAAATATACCACCGGAATCAGGAACACGAGCTGGACGCAATGGCATAGGTTTCGTCGCATTCCGAGCACTTTCATTTTTGAGCATTTTTCAAGCCTTATCAGGCTTCTGGATCCGATTTCGGATCACACCTTCCCACAAAAAGACATTTTGGTCCCCAAAAGGTTACTGACCAGTTAACAAGCTCGGGATAGGCCACCCGGCTTGTCCTCTGTCTCTGAACTCTGTCCTGTGCACCTGTCTCATCAAGATCAGCTGTAATACAATTATGACAACTGAAAGTACATTGTT
>SNQJ01S0000930.1:784287-794683 GCA_010110895.2 Picea sitchensis
AATAAGGCGGATGTAAGAAGACCTAATAGAAACTTCCGCTTCTAGAAGGATCTTCCTCTAGATGCTTCTCTTAATAGACATATTTAGTATAAATAAGGGTCGAGGGTATGAAAACCCTAGCTGGGAGATTATTGTAACAGAGCACTGCTCGATTGGAGGTTGCCCCCTCGAAGAGGCCTGTGAACATTGCTTTCTAAATCAAAGTGTTATTTCTATTGCTATTCTTATATCATTTCTGTGTATTGTGAAGATTATGCTGGATATTTTACTGTTATTCTGCCATTTGTAGCATTTTATTTCTGTTCTGCATATTTTATATATCTGGTATCTTGCATACTCCTACCCCTTTGATGTTAATAGAGAGCAAAATCATGATTTTTCCCTTGCGAGGGCTTTAATGCCTCTAAGCACCCCCTGGTCAATAGTAGTTTGTGAATGATTAGGCGAAAAGAAGAGGTTTGTACCTGGGTTTTTTTCGGGAACTTCTAGTCTTAACATGAGATAAATCAAGTCCCAGACCCTGAGACCAAGCAAGATCCTTTCTAGATGAGACTTCTGAAAAAATAGAGACTGTAGCCACAACACTAGGTTCCCCCGAAACCACCACAACTTTCCCTAAAAAAGTCGGGATAAGAACAAGACTAGTAACCTCCCTATAGGAAGGTACCATTTCAGATAACAATCTATCCAAAGAGTGCTCACTAGCTGTGGGTTCACCATAACCAGGTAGGAGGGGTGAAGCTTCTGCCAATAAAAGCTGAGGAAGTACTGGGTTAGTCGTAGCAAGAGTATTCATAGTAGTAGTGGAAGGCAGACACTCATCTAAAAAAGTAACCGGAGTAGCTAAGACAATCTCAGGAATAGTTGCTAAATCCTCTAGATCTTTATCCAGAGCCTTAGTCTTATCAGTCACCTTAGAAGAAAAAGTCTCCTTAGAATAAAACGAATCGAGATTATCTCTTTCCCATGCAGATAACGTACAGTAAAGAGAAGGAATGTAAAGTCTCAACTTACCAACAAAGGTAGAGTTCAAGGATGGTGGACTATCAAAATCCCAAGCTCCCAGGAAAGTGCCCTGCTCCTACACCTCCAGCTCCGGTGAGTAGCCACTAGAGATATTCTCCTCCGAGAGTGTCTCGGCAATAGGCGCTCCAAAAGGATGGTGACAATCCTTTCTAAGATGGTTGGTTTGTCTGCAACGCGAGCAACGGAACGAAATCCCAAGATAGTCCAATCTCTGAGCAAAAACCATACCGCGCCATTCAATATCCAAGGATTCCAACAACCCCCCATGGATATCCACCTCCACAACTGCAACGACAAACCCGGGAGCAAGACCCAAAGATGTCGAAAACTGAAATATTCTGTCGTCGGGTCGAATTTGATTCTCCACCTCTTAAGCTTAAGACTACCACCTTCAAACACCCAAAAACTATCTAAAATCCTCGCGGTGTCTTCAGGGTTCCTAAAGACGAAGCCAAACCAACCGCTCGGTAAGGTCAAAAGCACTGGTGAATAACCCAGAATAGGTTCCCAAGTAGCCTGCATCCACTCCGAGACCGAAAGTTTGCAGAGAAAATGATAAGCCAACCTACCCACCAAAGCACACATGGCGAGTGAATAGAACTCTTCCAGCCCGATGTCCATTCCCAACACCATAGAACGCTTTGTTCTTTTGGGTTTCCACGCTCGCGCAGTGCGCTTAGTGATGTGCCTCTTCCCCAAAGAGCCTCGGCCCTGTGACTCCAAAGTCGGCGTAGACTGGGCAGTAAGTCGGCTTGTATTCTTAGCTAAAGAACCTATAGTGCTATCCTCTTTGACAAGGCCAACAACACTATCAACATTCGTAAATAGACCAAAGACCCGAGGGACCTCCTTGCGAAAGGAAGAGCATGACCGAGGTGACTGGGAAACAGGCTTAGGAACAGTGAAAGACAAGGGATGAGTCTTCGCCAAATGTGTTGAAGGAACAAACGTAGAGACATTAAATGAACCATTAATTCCTTGGTTCTTGCAAAGATCATCTACCATCGAGAGAAAACTTGGATGATCCTAAGGTTCCTTGACATCCACTCTCGAGGGTTTGCTAACCTCACCAACCATTATTATAAGCCACCTAACCTTAGAACTCAACAGGAACTGGTAAAACAATAAATCCAAAATGTGAAGTGATGCTTCAAGAAAGGGAATCACACAAGGGGAAAAGTCAACACTAAATGTTCGATACTAAAGATCCAATCATATGAACCAGAGTCCACTAGCTAGTTATGACTGTCAGTTCTGAAATTTGGGACCTTAACTGACTGTCAAAACAAAATAATACGGATGGAAGGGACCCAATCCGCTAAATCTGGAGGTCAAAGAAAAGCTAGAGAAACATAGACTAAATGCTAGGCACTAAGTTAATGCTAAAAAACATTCCTAACTAGTCTAAGGGAAGCCTTTACCAGAAAGATCATTGACACAACGAACGATCATCGTGGCTTGAGGAAGCCATGAAACCTGCAACCCCAAAAACTCTCACCTAACCCTGAATTTGAAAAAACACTATAGACCTCAATTCAATCATTTCATTCTCACAAACAAAGAAGGAATCTCATACACCAAGTTGATTTACCTTAACCTTAAAATTAAATTATTATTATTAATTAATATTATAAAATTTTCATATAAAATAAATTAACCGTTTTAATTAAAAATTATTATTATTAGTAATATAAATTTCTCATATAAAATGGATTAACGATTAACCGTTTGCGTTGTATAATTGTTCTACTAAATAACTTTTTACTTTTTTCACGAGAATCCGATAAAAAACGATTCTAGTGAATCGTGCATATTAAAAATAATACAAAAAAGTTAACCCATTATGTAGTTACACGCCGATCTGCTAAATTCCCATTATATTATGTACTTCCTTTTATTTCGTATAAATTAAAGATTCGTGGGACGATTGTTATGTCCTTCACGCCAACTCACAGGCAGACGCACACGCATAGAGGACTTGGGCAATTATCATTCTTTTGATTCGATTCGATTTGAAGTGTACCTGCTTACCGTTTACGCGGCGAGCGTACCGGGAAAGCGTGGGATACGGAATCGTCGTAGCGCCATATGATTTTGGTTTTTCTTCCCTAATCTGATTAAAAAAGTTCGGTCGGAATTTTCAATTCGATGCAAAATTACGGTTTTAGTAATTGTAAATTGCGATTTTGGATTACGAAGTTTTGAATCTATTTTTTATCCAAGATGGAAGTTAATCCGCTGGGAACCCATCCTGATACTTCCCCATATAGTGGATAATATGGAAGTGGAAAGCAGCGGCCCGAGGGACTCGTAGCCAGGGTTGAACTCGTGACCTCTCCCCAAACTAGGAGAATGTGCGCACATCTTGCAATGCGAGCTATCCCTCGTGACTAAGTTTTGAATCTACTTAAATACTCAAAATTGCAACTTGAGCAATGCAAATTGGGATTTCCCCAATTTTGAAATTTTGAGTCTGCTAAATTCTGGATTCTGGCGGATATAGGGTGGTTTGAGTGCTCCTTATCAATGGCGGGAGGAAAGATTTGAGTGCTTCTTATCAAGGGCCCGGAGGAAATAGGCTAAACATGTAGCCAATTGAATTTTTTTTAGGTAAAAAAAAAAAAACTTAATCTAACCACATTTTCAGAGATAGTTTGATTTTTTTTTTGAGAATCTTGCTTTTTAATGGTTTTGCCCCATTTTAAATGAACCCAAATGCTAAGAAAATGATCAAAATTCTAGTTGCTGAACATTTCAATTGTTAGATCATAAGAATGAACCCAAATGCTTAGAAAATGATCAAAATTCCTAGTTGCTAAACATTTCAATTGTTAGATCATAAGATTTTCAATTGTTAGATCATAAGATTCTAATAAGAAAGGAAAAAATGCTACATGAATAGATTGCCTCAAATCTGAATCCATGTGAAGATCTTTAAAAAAAATTAATTTGACAGGCTCCAACAGTGCCCACAATATTAGAAGAAGATGTTTCTATTTAGAATATAGTAGTTGTGCAAGGGCCTGTTTTAAGACTGCACTTTCCCAAAAGATTGATGAAATTTAAAGATTTTTTTGTTCATAGGATTTCGCTCAAAGATTGATCAAATTTAAAGATTTTTTGTTCATAGGCTTTCAGTCATAGGATTTCAGTCAAGGCAGTGGAAAATGTGCCATTTAGTTAATCTGTAAATATAAATAGTTCTATGGTTCGGTGGGCCTTATACATTTTTTGGAAAATTCTGTGAAGAATATTGAATTTTGGAAAATTCTGTTGAGAATATTGAATGGATAGATTTCTTTGGGGGCGAACTTTGAAAATGTATAAAGTTTCTCAGTAGGAATCTATTATTTTCGAAAATTTTGGGACTTATTATTTCAAATTTTTAGATAAACTTACTCGCTTGCCAGAATGTATGTTAAAAATATTTCTTTTAAAGACATAAAACTGAAGAAGTTGTTATCGAAATTTAGTTTCCATCGATTCGAATATTTTCACCTAATTATAAGATATATTTAGCCCTTTTCTGTTTATATTATTTCGATTGTATTTTACTGTCAAAATGCGCCATGACGAACAATTCAGGCCAAATTCCAGGATTTTCCGAAGGTTCATAAGACAAGGAAATGTGGAAGAGTCTCCCGCTGTTATGTCTCGTTGCTGTTCTGCCCAGTTGTTTGAGTGTCCCATTGCAAGAAGAGAATGGGCACACAGAGGATTCCATACATGTCTTCTGGTCTATTTCTGGCGAATTATTACGAGAATTTGCAAGGAGATATGTCACAGGTGGGCTTATTTGAAATCGACTGTTCTTCGTTTTCATCTCGCTTCCTATGCTTCGATCATTCATTTATCTGAGTCTTATTTATGTTGTATAGGAGGTGGGTTGCTGTATAAATCTTTGAAGGGAGCCGAGCGACAAGATTTCCAGGCTTGAACGTGAAAATTGCCCAGTGCAACACAGTCTACTGGCTTCGGAAAAGTGCCCTCTATCATTAGTCTGTCATGCGTAATAGAGTTTGGAGTAGGAATGCACAAAAATTAGAGATACATTAGAATTTTTATACCAGAGTTTGGATGTTGTACAGACCATCTCTGACTTCCAGGTCTGGCTAGCAGAGTCCAGTTTGTCTGCCATCTCTGTATTTTGATTTTTCTACTTTATGCTTCATATCATAACATGGATTTTCTTGTTCTAAGCCTATGTAATTTGTCACTATGAAAAGAATTTCTAATTAGAAATGTTTACAAATAAATGAGCAGCCTGTGATTTGTAGCATTCCTTCCTTTCCCTTACATGACCATTGTTTCTTATACAGAAGGAAACTTTATATGCTCCTGTACAAATTCTTTATATGCTACTATATTGTACAGAAAGCTTAGAAATTGTTTATACAAACTTTGTTTGTATAAAAATGCCTTAATGCTTTTATACATCATGTGCAGGTCACTCTTTTTAAGTCCAAGTTGTGCCAAGTGTCTGATTTAGTGTAAAATATTGTGCTAATGTGGTTGGAATAAATGCATTCATTTTCATTTGGTTATTTCAAGATATAATCTTTTAGCCTTATGAAGTTTGATTATTAATATCATACAACAAGGAATATATATATATATATATATATATATATATATATATAATCAAAATTATTTATTATTAGGGATAGAAACCAAAAGGATAACAATAAATAACAATTTGAGATACTTGTTGGAATTTTCTAGGATTTCTCTCTAACAAAGGGTTTATATTAAGTTGGATCCCAAGTGAAATTGAAATTATATCTCTTATCTTCTCTTGTTGAAACTTAGATGGATTTATATTGTGGTCAACATGGAACAATAAATCCTATTGTAGAGGAGTTGGAGGCATAATTTGTTACATAAGAACAAACATTTCTCCTCACATTCTTCATAAAAAATATCCTCTCAATGAGTTCAATTAAGTGGAGATTTCAAATATAAATGTTAGAAATATGTATATAGCAATTTGTTATTTTGCCCCTATTAATTCTACCTTTTATACCAAAAAAAATCTACATAAAAATTGTCCCTATAAAAGCTTAGAACAAGATATTTACACTTTGAGAAATGAAGGTAATATCCTCCTGCTATGAGACTTTAATGTTAGAACTACAACTAATCAAGTTATTATCTTAAACAACGATTCCAACCCTAATCCTTTATGGCTAGACAAAAACATTTTTTTAGCTAATAGATATAAGAGAAATTCATAAGACTTGACTGATAATTTATATGGTACTGAGCTAATCAAGCTTTGCAGTTCTCAAGATCTAATCATTTGCAATGGTATAATGAAGTGGTCTAAATATAACTAGATGACTTGTATCCATGGGTTGGGTAGTAGTGTTGTGGACTATGTGATATCAAATATCCGTGTTTACAACCAAATAGTAAATTTTGACCTTTTAAATGACCATGAGCCTGACTCAATTCATAGACCCTTAACCCTAACTCTAAACTTTATCGTGCACAAAAATCCCCTTGAAGATAACCAAAGGCATCTTTTTTTTGACAAAAATAAAGTTGATCTCTTTTTAAAGAACGTAAACACTGAATTAAATCTTCTATATTGAAGACATCTACCATAATTTTACCACAACCCTCTCTACCTCAATAAAGAAATTCTCTATTGAAGTGTTGTGTAAAAAGAAAAATATAATTGTCAACCCGAGTGTAAACTTTCTAGAAAATACATTAGGGATGTCTCTAATGAGTCTTTGAAATAACATAAGAGTAATAGATACAAAGCCCTAATTAAAAGGAAAAAAAGAGACTACATAAATAGAAAGTAAGAGAATATTTTGCACCTTTATAGGCTAGATCCAAAGAAATTATGGAGGCAAATTTAGACTCGTAAAACTAAAGAAAATGTTATGATTCCACTCATAGACTGGAAATCCTACCTTAAAAATATTTACGAATCCCGTAATGTTATAAACAAAATTCCAAATGTTTTTACACTATGTTTTTTTCTATATAAGACATAAATTTTGGAGTTAAGTGGCTTGCAAATCGGAAAGTTAAGGACATTGAGGGATACCTAGCTGAAATATTAAAAATTGGAGGGCCTATTATGATCCCTTGCATACACAAGCTCTTCAATTTAGCAGTCAAGAAGGGATTCCCTAAGTCTTGGACTCAAAGCCTCATTGTACATATTTTTAAAAGTGGAGATAAAAGAAATCCCTCTAATTATAGGACCATTATGATTATCCCCATTTTATCCAAGTTATATGGAAGTATTTTGGAAAAAAAGATAAGCATATAGCTAGAAGGCCATGGAAAAGAAGCTAAAGGTCAGACCAGTTTTAGAAGTTATCATTCAACTGTGGACCAACTTATCGTACTTACGATTATTGCAAAGTAGTGTCACAACAATAAAACCAATCTTTTTTGTTGTTTTGTTAACTTTAGGAAAGATTTTGACACTGTGTCTAGGACCAACCTTTGGAGTATGTTAGAAGAGCTAAAATTTTATTCTGGGCTGAGAGTTGTTGCAGTAAGGTTGTATGAGAATGTTATTGCCAAATTTAGGAGCACTTAGGGTTGGTCAGAAGAAATTAATGACAATATAGGAGTCAAGCAAGGCTGTCCCCTATCCCCTACCTTTTATGGCATTTGCATTGACAAGTTATAAGATTGTTTGGAAGGCGTATGTTGTGTAGGACCAACTCTTTCTAGTATAGTAATGGGTGAGTGCAACATAATGATGGTCTCTCATGACATGTTAGTGGCAATGCAAACATGGAAAAACAACAATATGTTAATTTGGAGGGATTATTCAAGGTATTTTTACAACGAATTTGAATATGATGTAAAACGATGAAATATAGGAAATTGAATTAGCTTTCCGAATATAAAACTTTTATTCATATATATTGTGAATAACTATGTGAAATTTGATTTTTTATAACAATGGTATGTTATTTTTCCAGCAAAATATAAGGTATATGTTTTTGTTCGTGTAGGTGTTGATTACCTCAACAATGGAATTTCATTTCAAAAAATTGTATAATTGTAGAGAATCCATTGTTCTAGTGTGGTGTATTTTTTGGAAATTTACAATATTAATTAATTAATTATATATATATATATAATGAAATTCAATATATCCTTGAAATTACAATGCCTTTTGTTCATGCAGCCTAAGAGGGTTTTAATGGGATATATATATTTTTTTTTCATATCGTAGCTATCAGTCTATTCTAGTGTGGCATATTGCCCATTTTAGAAATGGTTAAGTCGACAAAACATTATAGAAGAAATAAAAGAGGTATGTATTCTAGGATTTTTATATATGAGAAGACAAAAATAGATTAAAAATAGTAAACAATATTAATTAAAAAAAAAAAAAAAAAAACTATATATTTGGAATCTGCATAGCCGACTCTATCTATGTTTGTAGTTTCATCAACAACTGAATTTTGTAGCCTATAGAAAAATAACGTCAAAAATAGATATATAGAGAGGTATTCACAAAATTGGAGGTTTTTTTTTATCTATTTGCATACCGAACCACTAGGTTTGTCATCCCAACCTAAATACGAGGCATCCAAGTCAGCGTCCACGTATGCTAAATTTGTCAATCTCACCCAAAAAAAATTAAATTCAAAGGAGCACGAACATGCTCTAGGAACGCATGCATGCTCCTATATCCTATCTCTTATTTTCCATTTCCCCCTCGCCCTCCGTCCCCCCCCCCTCTCTCTCTCCTACATATACTCCTCTCTTCCCGACACTTCAAATCCTCCTCCCTCTCTCTCCCCCACTCTCCCCCATCTCTTTTTACCTCTCTCTACCTCCTCCCCCCTTCCTCTCTCTCCCTCTCACACTCTTATACATGGTAATACCTAGGCATGACAAGACCTAGACATTGCAAGGCATGGAAATACTTAGACCTAGACTTGGACCTATACCTTACCTCTCTCTCTCTCTCTCTCTCTCTCCTACTACCCCCCCTCTCTATTCCACTTCTCTCCCACCCTTTCTCTCTCTCCTCATTTTTATTCTCAATCCCACTCTCTCTCTATTCTTGTATTTGTCTCTCTACCCCCCCTCTTTGTCTCCCCTTTCCTCCCACACTCTCTCTCTACCCCCATTCTATGCCTCCCCCTCTCTCCCACCCTTTCTCTCTTTCCTCGTTTTTATTCTCAGTCCCACTCTCTCTCTCTCTCTTCTCGTATTTCTCTCTCCACCCCCCCTCTCTGTCTCCCCCTTTTCTCTCACACTCTCTCTCTACCCCCGTTCTATGCCTCCCTCTCTCTACGCCTCCTTCCTCTCACTATCCCTCTATATACCCCCACTCTTTGTCTCCCTCTCCCACTATCTCGTGTCTCTCTCTACCCCTCCTCTTTTTCTTTCTATCTCCCCCTCACACTCTGTCCCCCCCCCTCTCTTCCCCCTCCCTCCCACTATGTCTCCTCTCTCTCTCATACATATACCCCTCTCTCCTACGTTTATCTCTCTTTCTAACCCCCTTTATGTTGTCCTCTCTCCCTCTCACACTCTAAAACACACACTCTCTCTCTATTGCCCTTATCTTTCTCTTTCTCTCTCTCTCTCAGACTCTCTTTCTATCCCCCCTCTATGCCTTCCCCTCTCTCCCTTCCACACTCTCACGCACTCTCTCTCTACATCCCTTCTTTGTCTTCCTCTCTCTCCCTTTCACACTCTCACACACCAGAAACTTTGATACATTGCAAGGAATGACATGGCCTTGACCTTGACATTGAATGCCCTATACATGGAAAGGCATGGAAAGACATAGACCTAGACCTTACCTTTCCATGCCTCACACTCCCACATCCACTCCCTCTCTATCTTCCCCCTCTTCATCTCTCTCCCTCTCTTTCTCTCTATCTCCCCCCTTCCCTCTTCCCCTTTGTCCCTTCCTCCCCCTATATCCATCCCTCTCTCTCTCTCCCTGTTTTTAGTTTCACTCTCACTTACTCTCTCTCTCTCTCCTTGTTTTTAGTCTCACTCTCACTTACTCTCTCTCTCTCTCTCTCTCTCTCTCTCCCTCATTCTACCTCCCTCTCTATCTCACTCTCGACCTCTCTTCTGATATTGATGGCTCTCTCCCTCCCTCTCCTTCTTTCCCTTCTCCCTCTTTCTCTACCCTATCTCTCTATCTCTCCATATAGCTCTCAAGATATATTCTACTCTTGTTGGCTCTTTCCCTCCCTCCCAATATCACCCTCTCTCACTTGCATGTACCCCTCTCTCCCCCTCACTCATTGTACCCCCCTCCATTTCTTATTCATTGTATCTGCCTCCATCTCTCTCCTCCACTCTCCCCCCTTCCTCTCACACTCGGTATCACTCCCCCCCCTCTCTCTCTACCCCCTCT
>SNQJ01S0000930.1:794869-851677 GCA_010110895.2 Picea sitchensis
CACTATCTCTCCTCTCTCTTTCTCTCTCTTACATTTACCCCTATCTCCCCCTTGCTTTGTATACCCCTCCATATCCATCACCCACTCCGCCTCTCTCTCTCTCTCTCTCGCTTCCTCTCTCCCCCTCTCACACTGTTTAGCTTCCTCTCTCTCCACCCACCCTCTATGTCTTCCTCTCTCTGCTTCTCACACTCTCATACACTCTCTCTACCCTCCTCTATGTATTCCTCTCTCTCCCTCTCATAATCTCACACACTATATAAAATTTGGTACATTGTAAGGCAATAAATGGCCTTGACCTAGACATGTCAAGACCTAGACCTAGACCTAGATCTAGGCCTAGACATAGCAAGACCTAGACATGGCAAGGCATGGAAACACCTATACCTAGAGCATAGACCATGACCTAGACCTATACAATGACCATGCAATAGACCTAGATCTAGAGCTAAACCATGACCTAGACCACAACATAGACCTAGAGCTATACTTAGACCATGACCTAGACCTATACCATGACCATGACCATGACCATGACCTAGACCTAGAACATGACCTAGATCTTGATCTATACCATGAACTAGACCCTCTTAGCTCCATCTAATTCTAGGAATAACCTATACTCGACCCTTACCCCCTCCACACCTAATCACTAAGTGCACTATGCCTATACCTCTTGTTGAAGGACCCACAACCCTTGCACCCATATATTGGTGCTCTAACCCTACTCTATTATTCAAAACAATTTCAATCCTAAGACCTTAGGTCCTAGTTGTCCCCAAACCCCTATACATATTTATTCATAAAGTTGTTTAGTTTACAATAAATGATTTATTTTTTGCATTAAGAACGTGCATGCGCTCTTGTGACTTGAAAGCCTTGAGGTTGAGTGTGCTTGATGGTCATCCCTTTCCAGCAGGAACATGTGCACGTTCCTAGAATATGTGCATGATTTAGTGTGCACACATTCTACGAATGCGCGTATGTTCTTGTTGGGAAATTCTATGTTCCAAGCACACTCCTTGTTTTACCATTTTTGGGACTTCGACAGGCTGGTCGAAGATAGAGCGTGTTACACACTCACTACGACAACCTAGATTCTTCATCTTTTTCTTCGAGGGATTGAATCCCCAAATTCCTATGGGGCCTAGCGCAAACCATCCCTTCCCTTATCCTCCTCCAAGCGACCACAACGTGGCCTTAGCGCAAGCACCTTTCGCAACTCGCGAGTTGGGAGTCAAGGCTCTCGACTCCTATTTCTCCAAACGCCGATACCCGAGATGCGATACGGGTATGGCTCCCTCCTCACTAGCGCCTGGTACATGTAACCGTAGGCTAGGATAAACACTAGCACCACTCGCAGCTCACGACTTTAGTTGGAGTGTTGAGCCCTTGTGATCCTCCTTTGCGAATCCCCGAGACGCGAGAGGTCAACGTTACGTGGACTCTGCCAAGCGATGCGTACATGCCACTTGTCTCCTCCTCTGTACTCTACTTACGAGCTCTGTCGCTGCTGCCTGTCGCATGAGACCTCGACTCTCGACATTTTGTGACCTTAGCGATCAAGGGGAAACTTCTTCATCCTGTGAAACCCCGAGCCATGATAAGTCAACAATGGGTTGACTCTTTCCCAGGCAACATGTGTCCACCACCTGTCACCCGCTCCCACCTTTCTCTGGGCACTTGTTGTTACACCACCTATCAACCACGTGGTCCCCACCTAACGGGTGTGCCATGTGTTCGCACGAGACCTCGATGCTCGACATTTCACGACTTCTACAGTCGAAAGGAGATTCTTTCAACCTTCGAACCCTCGATACGCTATACCACGCGGAGGTTCTGATCCAACGGTTCTCCCGTGGCTTGGATCCAATGACCACAATCATGTCACGATTTCGCGAATCATGAGTTCGTGCAGTCCTACCCTTGACCACTCCAAGTCGCGAGTCAGTGAAATTCTACCCGACTGCCACACGTCCTGTGCCGATGGACGGTTTCGAATACTTCAGGACTTTCAGGACATTTTCGATTCCACTCTCCTGCCTATGCAAAGGTGAAGATCGACGGTCAATAGAGCTCCGACAGATCCTTGGATCTACGGTCCTGGATCCCATCGCTACTTGCGAAGGCTGAGAGGGTCGAGGTGTTAACACTTGCGCTCCTCCTCTAGATCCATTGGTCTTGACAGATCTGGGGTATTTCTGAAAGGATTTCGATCGTTCGTCTACCAACGATGGGGTATTCTCTTTCGATAATTGGACTCACTATCCTTTCTGAGCTTGAATCATGAAATTCAACCTCTCGGAGCTTTAAACTCCCATGACTCCGAGACCTTAGAGAGATACTCTTTCTTGTATAAGGTTTCCAGACCTGGATCACATGAAACTTCAGACGGTTCTTGGGCCATTGTCCCTAATCTTAGTCGAGCATCTGGGTAAAGGTTCGGTACGGTTCCAAGGTTTATGTGGTAATTCCCGAGGAAGAGTAATCTCGAGGAGCCTTCCTAGAATATTACGAGAATCAAGCAAACAAGACGATTCTCGGTGGAGCGAACTCATGCCCGAGACTTAATCATTTGTACAGAAACCAACTATGGCATGTAAGTATACACATGCACCCATTATTTCCAGTCTAAAACACCAGGAAATCATTCCACACAGAAATCATTATGGGCATATAAACATGAGCATGTATTCATAATATTCAATTCAAAATACAAGGCATAAAACACTTATCAGATCCACCAAGCATGATGCAACTGCTAAGAGGGGTGCTCGTTTCCACCCAACCGTAGGCTCAGTGACTCCAAGCGGATTTACCACTAGCCACCCCTGAGCTAGACCATGATGCTTTGAGATTCAGCCTCCTACTTCCAGCTCAACGAAAGTCAAGGACGAAGGTTACTCTCCTTCTCCTGATACAGAAAAATAATCCAGGATGAAGGTTACTTTCCTTCTCCTATGTTCATAACTCCCTATGTTTCCATAGTTTCTCCAGTTCTCTTCCATGATCCCCGTCGTGCGCGCTTTCTCTCTACCCTTTACCACACTTCCTCTCTTGCCTTTTCTCTACAAGATTGTGTGTGGCACGAGTTTCCCCATCCGTGGTTAGGTCTGAGAGCTTTTATGGATGGGCAGTTCATCCCCATCCCCTCATTAACTCTTGAGGAGCCTCCCCACCTACCAATCTGACGAAAAATCCATTCTAAGGTCAGAGAGTTTCTTTGGCCTTTGAGAAAGTAAAAACCAGTATGGTACTGACTAGGTGGAAGTTAACACAACCGTTCCAGGTCCCTTCTACCACCTCTCATTATCCATCGTGGTCTCTTTTAGCACATCCCCCTCCCAACAGTCATGCAACACATATTCATAACATAATTTACATTCATCGACCTTTTATACAAAGGTCCATCAAATCAAACATTCACATATTTGAGTTTGCCATAGTTCTTGGCCACTACAGTTATTTTTACAGACTGGGGGAAACAGGGTGTTACAGAGCGCCCATGAGAAGCCGAGATCGCGGGATCTTGCCCTTTTTGCGGGCTTTTTGGGCTTTTAGGGTTTATGTAATGGGTATGGGATGTCGGCCCATGGGTTTACCCATGCTTAGGCCCCTTTTTGTAATGTATAAATAAGTAGCCAGGGGATGTAAGAAGTAGTTACTAGAGAGAAATTTTGTCTTAGTGCAAGAGGTCATTGGCTTAATGGACGACTAGATTATGTTAAGACTTACAGAGTTAAGTGCAAGTGATTGTAAGGGGATTTGTGCAGAAATTGTGTAAGTCTTTGTGTTGTGACCTAGTTTTGAGGAAGGTGGATCTAGCGTGTTGTGCGTAGATCACCTGTCCAGTGCAGCGTGAGCTCTGTGGCTCTCTACCTGTAAGAGGATTGAAGAAGACTAATAAATAAGAAGAAGAGTTGGTGGGCATAGCCCCACACTGGGGTGAACCACATATATCCTATGTTGATGTGCTTTGTGCAATGTTGTTCATGTTATTTATGTATCTATTTTCTTAGTGCACTATTATTTATGTATGATAGATAGATCTATGAATGCTTAGTGATTTATAATGTGAATTAATGTTATATCTGAGCTTATGCTATGCGCTAAAGGGTTTTAAGGGTTAGATCATGGGCTAGCCTACAGTAAGGGTTAATCTATGAAGTGAATAAGAATCATAACTTAATGCATGGTATTGGTTAAGTTCTTTGTTAGGTGTTGTAATTACATATCTGTGTCCCAACTTGGTTGTAGACACCTAAGTACTACAACCCCCCATGCCTCTACCTCGAGTGAGGCTTCATCTGCTTCTAAAGGGCCGATAGTTAGGGTTTTGTTAGTGCGTTGTTGAAGCATTGAACCCAAAGGGCTGGTAGTTAGGGTTTTGTTGGTGCGTTGAACCCCGGGTCTGCTCCTGTGCCAACAAATGGTTCCGTTGGCGGGACCTGAAAATGTGATTGTTGGGAATTGAAGAAAAAAGAAAGCTATGTGAGTAGATCTATTGTTGTAGTGTGCAGTATTCTACTTGACTTGTGGAACTGTGTGCTAAGAAAGGAACCAAATCTGAAGAAAAGAGGTAAGATCTTAAAGATTTATGCTTTGGTAAAGGTAAGATATGTGGAAATCTTTTCTTCGAAAATATGAATCTAAGTATGTTTGATAGATTTTGTCCTAGTCTGAAAACTAGGACACAGCTAGAAGAAGGAAGATTTGATCTAAATAGATTCGATAGAGATAGTGAAATATATGTTATTCCTATGCATAGAAAGAATGTTATTCCTATGTTATAGCTATAGAAGACCGAGACATCTTGCTAAGGAATGCCCTGGTATAGGTCCTATCTGTCTTTGTTGTAAAGATGTGGGTCATGAGGTTTTAGATTTCCCTAGAATAATTGATAAAGATGAAAAGATGAACATGAATCGAGAAAACTATAAGGAAGGTCAAGCAACTAAGGATATGTTAAAGAACCAGAAAGAATCATAGACTCTTCTATTACAACTGAAAGAAACATTGAATGGTCACAGAGACATCAATCTACCAGAGATCTTAAAAGAGAAGTAGTGCATAGAAACAAGAATAAGAGACTTTGACATAGACTATGTCTTGGATGAGGAAACATAGGTGAACATCATTCCAGAAAGCACTTGGGAAATTTTGGGAAAACCTGCTATAGTACCTTAATTGGGAAGGATAGGCTTGTTTAAAGGAAAGATGAAAACCTATGTGGAAGAGTTACTAATGTACCTATGATGGCTCATGGAACATCGACCGAAGAAGAATTTGAGGTCATTAAGTTTATTAACAATAGTGCCCCTTTTTCACTTTTTCTAGGAAAGGCCTGGATTGAGAAAGACCAGATCCGAAGGAAAGCAGAGGAGGAAGCTACAAAACAAAAAAAACAAGAATTAAGGGATTTCATGGGTAGAAAAATAACGTGACTAATGCAAGAACAAGAGGACAAGTCAAAGAAATATAAGTAAAGAGAGTTAGTTGACGAGGTTGAAAGAACACAAGAAGGCTTAAAGAACCTGTCCATGCCGGAGAGAAGAGAATCCACCCCAGAAATAGTAGGAGAAGAGGTATTACACTCGAACCCTTTGAAAGACCCTCAACAATGTGAAGTTACTACGCTAAGGGAATAAAAGAATAATAATGGAAAGAGGAATCCAAAGACTCAGATCACAGGAAAGAAGGCCAAAAAGCTCAGCAAGAAGAAAGTAAAATTAAAAAAACTGTAGGAAGTTCCAGAGAGGACTTCGCAAAAAGTAGGCTTGCAGAATTTGAACCTCATCGGAATAGCAGAACCGTGCATAATGGCACTTCATCACAACCAAGCTATATGACCGTTAGAGGTGTCCCAACTGTTAGAATGACGCTCCTGAACGGTTAGAAACACAGTTATTACCGAAAATATCGCCATTTGACCATTGAGACCACACCATAACAAATGAAATTGTATTGATTAAGGCCTTTTGACCCATTGGAGGAACTCATTACGACATTGTTTATTTAATCCGTCGAATGCTGCACCGGGACCACTTTTTGCAAACTAATATATTCGAGCTAACAGAGACGTGATTGCATACTGTGTTGTGCTATCTAAACCTCATCATCGAACCGATTACCTTGAGTATTTGTTCGCCTACTCAAGTTATTTGATCACAAGTGTGCATGTTGAGCGAACGTAGCGCAGTAGAGAAGTCTGTGGATGAGATATTAATAGACCTTATTACTGAGAAAGTCATGTTAGCAGGAATACATGCATCTTCGACAGGCGGATTGCAAGCATCCCCCTTAATTGGGCGTCGATCTGTGTCATCCCAAACCGCGACTGAGAAAAGAAGCAAGCACCGCGATGATCTGGCGAACGTGAAGCAGATCCTGTCGGTCTTTCCTGAATACATCCTGCCTTTGGCTGGCACGGTTAGTCGTGACACCGTCCCACGGGATTTTGAGTACACAAGCATCACTGCATACCTCTCAAAGGGGATACGCACAGTCAGACCATAGTTGGGACTGATCCTAGCTATTAATATTAGTGACTTCAACCTCGACGACAGGAAGAATTATGTGATGCTTGCACCGCATAGGTACCCGATGAAGACGATTGGGAAGAAGCCCAAGATAGTCCCCTAGCCTTGGATCAAGGAGATCGTGAGATAAACGATATTGAATGTGATGAAGATCTCCCACTTCGGAAAACATAAGGAGGTTAACACGTGCATTAAACTCCTCCTGTCATGCTACCATGGCAGGTATCTTTGGTTGGATAGGTGCATCACTGTGGTTCCGACGCTTATTTACCTCATCACTGGATTGAACATGCAAGGACCAGACCCTCACCAGTTCTACCCAGGGAAGACGTCAAATCGCTCCCTAGCACAACGCATCAAGGAGGCGTATGGCGATGTGGAGAAAGGGAAGCGAGGCTACAAGGTAGCCTCCATCCAGAATGGCACAATGTGCCTAGCTTGTCATCTGATAACAGGAAAGCTTGTTAGAAAGAACCATCCTACACAAGTCACATGATTCGTAGTCGACCTCACAGGGAAGTGTGTCGAAGGAATGCAGATGAACTGGGCGAGCTACCTCGTCAATGCGTTGGAGAAATACTGTTGCCAAGAGAAGGAACAAGGCTATGAATTTCACTTCAGTTGGTTGTTGATTCTCATTGCATTTATCGCTTGGGAGATGCCAAAGGGAGAGACATTCCTGGAAGTCGAGCTATCGAAGCCATTGGCCGCGAGTTTCACCACCTTGTGGTATACGAGCGATATGGCGAAGCAGTGGAAATCAAATGCGGTGTTCCATGCTTACTACCTACAACTCAAGTGTGCCATTGAATGATTTCCGTGGATGACCTCGAACACTTTGCATACGTACAAGCCACTAGAGAAGTTCCATGCTGATTGACACTTCATCTACATCACCTCGCGCAGGGACGAAAGTAAAGAGGAGTTGCAGTCCTACTATAGATTGACCGACGAAGATATGGAGGCGATAACCAAGGAATGGCTAGCCAAATTCCTTGTACCGGTCGAAGATGCATAACTCTCCTACCCTGACATCATCAAAATTCCTTTGGTCACCTGGATTGAGTATGATGGATAGATCAACGCAAAGAAAAAGAAGAAAAATGAGGAAGTGCAGGACATAGACAATGAGGAGAAGGACAACGCATCGAAGGAAATTGCGCCTGACTCACCTATAGGAGGAGGAGGCAATGAAGTAGACCAAGAGGAGGAAGGGGAAGAAGACAAGCAAGAAAAGGGAGAAGTGACACCACCAAAGGATCCCCTTACAAAGTTCAAGACGTCAAAGAAAAGGATGGTTTCCCCAAAGAAGTCCTCGACAAGAAAGAAGGCTCGCGCCAATAAGCCTTAGTCGCAGAACATGCTCATAGTGGACGATATCCAGCTCATCATCACAGTTGTAGAAGATGCCTCAAAGGATATCCTGCAGAGACACAAAGCAAAGCAAGAAACACTGTATGACAGAATCGAGAAAGAACTGAAAGACATCCAACAATATATCCAGTCGAGCCACGCAGTGTCTATTGCGCCATTTTCAACAGAGAGTGTAGAATTGGGGGATGAGCCCACCCAATTACGTCGACTAGCAGATGCAACAGAGAGTTGACTTCATTGATTCCAAGAAGAAAAGGAGTAAGCCACAGAGGCCTTGAATCAAGAAAGGGAGGAGGCCTTAGAGCAACTTTAGGTTGCACAGTAAGAGAAAGATGACATTAGAGCGAAATTTGAGGAGGAAAGAGAGAAAATCCAGAAAGAAAAAGACCAACTGCTCATGGAGAAGATTGGGGTTAGAGAGGCAGTGACTAGAGCACTTTGCTCTGTGTTGGGCCTGGGATAGATGGAAGAAGAGACAACTGAGAGACAAGTGGGGAAGCTCACTGAGGCCATTCACCAGCTTCAAGCAAGAGTAGCAGAGATAGAAATTCAAGTAGTACCTAGCACTCTGCAAGAAGTGCGAGATCAGAGGGAAGAAATTTCCAGGAGCGCAGTAGAAATAATCAGGTCATTGGCCTTAGAATGTAAGAAACTAAGTGATTGAAGTGCGCAAACCTATGAGCGCCTTGTGGAAGATCCAGAGCTGAGGAGATTGGAAGCACAACTCCAAGAGGTGAAGCAACAGGCTTCCACTGTGCAATCACAACTGAAGTTTCTGACTGCAGTTGAGAAAATGAAGAGGTCACAAGAGTAATGCGCAGTTCAAAAACAGGTCATTGCCATCCAGAGAAAAGTTATGGAGGTGACACAGACACTCCAGTCGGTGTAGGACGAAGATTGCACACTTTTTGAAGAGAACGAGGGACAAGGATCACAGTTGGAATAGGTGGTCGTGTCAGTGGAACAACACCTAGAAGGGCCTGTCACAGATAAAGTACTCTAGGAGTTCACCAAGCAGGAGGCTCTGGAAAAGCAGCAAGTCGAGGCAGCTCGAGCTATGCTCAAGGCCTTCGAAGAAGAGTTGCCCAGATCGGAGTGAATCAGGACGAGTCACAGGTGAGTGTTGGGGGCCTATTGGTCCTCGACAAAGTTTTGAGGAAACGTTGGTCGTGTTTGACCATTTTTGGGACTTTGATAGGTTGGTCGAAGATGTAGCACCCAGGCGAAGTGGATATCGCGGGATCTCGCCCTTTTTGCGGGCTTTTTGGGCTTTTAGGGTTTATGTAACGGGTATGGGATTTCGACCTATGGGTTTACCCATGCTTAGGACCCATTTTGTAATGTATAATTAAGTAGCCTGGGGATGTAATAAGTAGTTACTAGAGAACAATTTTGGCTTATTGCAAGAGGTCATTGGATTAGTGCATGACTAGAGTATGTTAAGACTTACAGAGATAAGTGCAAGTGATTGTAAGGGGCTTTGTGCAAAGATTGTGTAAGGATTTTTGTAGTGACCTAGTTTTGAGGAAGGTGGATCTAGCGTGTTGTGCATAGGTCACCTATCCAGTGCGGAGTGAGCTCTGTGGCTTTGTGCCTGTAAGAATATTGAAGAAGACTAATAAAGAATAAGAAGAGTTGGTGGATGTAGCCCTACACTAGGGTGAACCACGTATATCTCATGTTGATGTGATTTGTGCAATGGTGTTCATGTTATTTATGTATATATTTGCTTAGTGCACTGTTCTTGATGTCTGATAGATATATCTATGAATTCTTAGTGCTTTATGATGTGAATGAATGTTATATCAGAGCTTATGCTATGTGCTAAAGGGTTTTAAGGGTTAGATCCTTTGCTAGCCTATAGTAAGGGTTAATCTACGAAGTGAATAAGAATCATAAATTAATGCATGTTATTGGATAAGTGCTTTGTTAGGTGTTGTAATCATAGATCTGTGTCCCAGCTTGGTTGTAGACACCTGAGTCCTACAACCCCCCTACCTCTACCTCGGGTGAGACTTCATATTCTTCGTAGGTGTTTCCAAAAGGGTCGGTAGTTAGGTTTTTTTGGTGCACTTTTGAAGCATTGAACCCTGGGTCTGCCCCTGTGCCAACACTCCTCAACCTCATCTATTTCAAAAACTTGAACAATCTCAACATATGCACACAAAAATAGCAAGAAAAAACAAGTTTTGTTATTTTTGTCTTGTTGTTTAATTCATATACAATTTTGTGCTATTGGAAGACAATTGCGGGAAGAATTGAAATAAATCCCTTGCCTCTGAACGATTTTGCTCAAAATGTTTGCCTAAGTTTCTCTACCCCACCTCTAACTATCTGACTATATCCTTTCTTTCACTTCAATAGGTTTATTTATATAACCAATAAAGAAAATCAATTTGAATCCTAGAGATAGAATCAAATCCTCCAAACTAGGGAAATCTAAACCAACCCTATCCTTATCTTAACTATAGGCTTGAATAATCCAATTACATACTAATTAGGGAAACAAACCCTTTCTTCATAACAAACTCTATCCTTCTAGAATTCTACAAATTAAATACAAATTTCAATTTAGGGAACCCAATCCCTTTAGTAAACTTCCAAGACCTTTTTAGAGATCAATGACAGGTTTGACCTATCTGATTAAGGAATCTCCTGCATCAGTGATCACCAACATCCTTTTGAACAAACTCTAATTAAAAAATCTTTGTTGTATCCAGAACAACATATCCTTCCTTCCCATTGCAATCTCACCATTCCAATTCAAAATTACTACTATCATCACTTGGCTTCTCCAGTGAGAATAATGGAACTTCATTGTATATTTAACTTCCATGATAACCAACCAATGTATATTCACTATATCAACTCACTTCCATATTTAAACCAAAGTTTCCATGATCCTCCATTCACCTATAGAAATTTTGTATTGAACAAGCATATCAGTTAGGAACTAATCATACCTTTGGATTGAAAATTGGTACCACATAGTTTGACCATGAACTTGTTGTACTCCAGGGCCTAACATCAACTTGATTGTAAATACTAAACCATTGGCCATCATTTGAACATATTTCCATCTACCGAAACATCTAGGTACCCAACCACGAGGCTCACTAGTTCTTTATGAAAATAGTCTAAATATAGAATGTATCCAAGTCAATCTTACATTTGTTACACTTTCCAATCTAAGGATTTATGGCACAAAATTAATCAAAGTATTTCATCAATGAGTGATTAGTAAGGATTCCCTCTTAGCTACCACACACCTTACAAAGAATACTAAGGATTGATTTTTACATTACATAATATTGCCACATAGGGATACAAAACATCAATAAGAGATAATGATACATATGACACGAATACCTTCTTCCTCCTCTACAATGACACACATACTTGGTGTCTTTATTTAGATCTTCCATATCTTTGTTAGTCTTTGTATTATATCTCCATATTTATCCTATCATTTTTCAGAGTCACAAGTTCTAACAAAACAACTATACTTCCATGAGGTCGTAAGTCTCAATATGTATGATAACTTTAATGAATCCAAGAGTTGTAAATTACAAAGGCTTCGAGGATATTCTTACCACCGCCATTGATCCATAAACGAGGGACTTATAGCCCAGTCTCTTCGCCAACATAGACCCTGTGTGAAAATATATTCTAAGCTTTGTTCTCGTGATTCTTCAAATGGTTGTAAGGCCTCCAATATGTCAGTGAATGGCCCATTTCTTTCTAGTGTAACCTGCACCCAATAATTATTTGACAATGCAATCACAATCAGGCCAATAAAATAAAAACAAACTCTACCAATACTCTGTCATTGAGAACTTTGTCTCTTGGTTCTTCTAACAGTTGTAAGGCTTATGCTCTGAATAGAGTTCCGACTTCCAACTTCTCCTAGCTCACTATTACACAGAAGGAATGTGAGGATGGATTTGTTTTCAATGCTTTGTTCCGATTATAGTGGCTTGATAGATGAACTATAGTCTTATTTGGAATACACAACAAAGTATATGAGAAGGTGGCTTGCTCTGGTTATGTATTCCCAATTTGCCAAGGCTATTGATGAAATTTGTGTGTATCAGTGCTCTTAATGATAACCTTGTAGTAACCAATGTATCAATAATCCTCATTTTACAAGGAGAGGGAAGTTTCAACCACCATCCAAAGAGTGTACATTTATAGTCTCTCATAGTCAATCCGTAAATAGAAAGAAAACAAAAAGAATTACTCCTACTTCAAAATCAATGCATTCATCACAACATCCATTAAGCATAAAGAGACAACATGAAGCATTGAATCCTATAAATGTTGATTTCTCGGCTTCTCTCTACTCTATGACTTTTCTAGTAGCAATTGTTCTATCACATGAGAAATTGTCCATCCCTTCAATTATCTGTGTGATATTTTTAATAGTAAGAGCCCACTTGTCTGTCCATCAACATGGGGAGTGAATTATGTAGGAGTGTCATATTTCTCCCAATTTGTTAGGGTGCACTGACAATGAGATTAAGAATTACGAGGATTCTTGCATCAAGAAGAAGCTGCTAAAACACAACCTCTCTTAATACTCACCTTTCTAATTCTTATAATTCATCTCATGCAAATTATCAGGTTGTATTATCTATGAGTCTGTAAGACAAAGGGGAATCTTACAAGGAAACACAACCAGGAAACTAGTTGTGTGACACCTAGGGATCAAGGGGCCACCCAAACATGGCCCATATGACCATGTATGACTTATGTGCAACCTCCCACAAGATCTGCACAATTTGAATCTATAAATCACCATTGAGGGAGGTGCACACATCCTCAACGAGAGCATAATATTCTTCCCAATTCACCCAGAAGTGAGGAAATTGGCCTAGGTATGTGGATTAAATCACCTTGGTAAAATGAAATTGACCAACAACTAGTTTATTTTCCGAGGCGAGGAGAATTTCACCCAAAGAATGTTAATTCAATCTGAGAAATGAGAAAATGGTTTAGGTAGAGACAAATCGATTTAGGGAATCAGTAGTGGGGTATGAGGAAATATAAAATCGCTCAATATCTAGAATACACCAAATTAAAAGCTCCCTAGGTAAGTGCAACAACTCAAGAATGGGAACCATTTATTTCCCATCTCCAAAATCACCCAATGGTGGAGGTTAAAGAGATGTTCATACATGTGTATTTTCCATTAAAACCCACGAAAATCCATACATTATCTCAATAGTGAAGGGAGAAACAAACTTATGCACAACTCAGTGAATTCACACACAAATTTCTCTTCACAAACATAGAGAAATATATAAGAATTCATACAACAATTTAAATGCACCATAAGGAAAATGTTTTACCCTAGAAACCCAAATGGGAAAACCATCTTTGAATGGAGCTCGGTCTCTTCATTTTGGAAATCTTTGGTTACAATGCAATTGATGCTCTTTGTGCATCTTCCTCTCTTTGGAAAAAAAAGACCCTTTGAGAATTGGAGTGAACAAGGAAATAGGGAGAGTTGGGGGGTAAGGGAAGGCCAATAGCCATGGTCCTTCACTTCCCATTCCTTGACCTTCTCTCCTATTTTATTTATTTTTATTTCATTTAATTCATCTTATTTTACCTCTCACATTTGTCTCATTCAATATTTACATTTACTTGTGTTTTGCATAGTTTAGATAACCTTCTTACATTGTTGAATTGTCTTGCAGGTATTGAGTTTTACCCATTCATTCGTTCAGATCCATTTCGGGTCAACCATTATAGGTGGACACCAACATGTACAAGTAGCATTTGTTCCAATGATATAACTATGCCCTCACCATGCACCCATTCCAACACATTAGCATCCATATGTGAACACATCAATTACTCACCTATATCACTTAATCAAATTGTACATCGTTTCCCACTAACAATGAATGCCACCGAAATGTAAAAACTTATCTTCTAGCACAATTGTTGTTTTTCATGCTCCCTATCTTCCTCTCACAAATGAAATAAAATAGGTTTATGACATCACAAAAGAATAAGAGTTTCTATGAGAACCAACAATAGAAACTCCCTTTCACATATATGCACCACCACTCAATGCATCAATACTTTGATTAATAACTTCATCTATTCGACCATTATATCAAACCTCATGTGGAGGTCCACACCAATCTTAGTTCCTGTATTACAATTTTTATTAGGAGTGAGTTTGCAACTTTGGGAGGATGAGGTGCTGCTAAAAGGAAGGTACTCATTGTATTCTTTGATAGAATATTGTTGATTGGATTTAAGCCTCTTATTATCACATAGGTCACTGCACTGAAATGAAATATCATCACCAAAGGTAGAAAAGGGGGATTTTTAATGCTTCTTCTAACACTCTTTCTTGAATATGAAACCCTAGAAATTATCACGAACTACTTGGAACTTGCTAGACTCATTGGTGAGATGTGAAAAACATGCTCAAATTATTCAATTCTCAATATAATATGATATTACCTCCCCAACCACCAACACATTGGGCAAAGACACTTCTTGGATGTTTCACTTAGCTCTGATACAATTTTTTGATGTCCCCGACCACCAACAGGTCGGGCAATTCCACTGCGGAATTTCACTGTAATACCAATTTGTGGCAGCCCATACCACGCAGGACGGGCCATGTAAAACCACCAACAAACTGCTAAGATATGATAGAAGATTAATTGTTCATCCCAGACTACATATATATTACATGCATTTCTAATGAAATAAAAGGCAATAAAATATACTACTACCATACTAACTCATACAAAATTGACTGTAATTCATACATGCAACAAAAGCACATGATAACATTGTAAGAATAAAAAACATGCACAACATACATCATTAAACACAGAATTGATACTTATCTTTGGATTTTGAAGACCACCGACTGTGTGCAGACCTTCCACGAACCTCCCATCCTTAGACCACATTGTTCACCACTCTTAGCAGTAGGTCACCCCCGAGATGGGGCTAAACTCCACCCAGGCAAGGGATTTCCTAGGCTTGGAAAGGCTAACAGGAAGTCACACATTTCAATAGAAAGGATTCTCTCAGGAGTCACTTACGCCCACTGTTCACAGACTCTCATTTCCCACATGCATGTACCACCCCAAGAGTATACACCTTCACTATCACACAGTTCATCGGCTGCTCCACCTCCCTTCCGGGGCTTCGACAACATGTCAGACAAGAAATCTCAAAGATATCTAGCTGCTACTGGACTGCCTCCAGGATAATTCACTTCCTCAGCACACTCTCTCCTCTAGAGAGAGTTTCTCATAGGAATGACAACCTACCTCTTCAATCTACGGGCTTGCTAACCCGCCTTTGCAACCCACGGGCCTAACAACATGTTTCTTCTATCCAACCCATAAGACAATGGGAAAGGATGAAGGTAACAAAAGAACTAGGGTAAGGCAGAGTACGACTCAACAAAAATACCATTGCGTGCAAGTTACAGAGGCTCACGATGACCACAGGTTCAACAATGGAGGAAATGGTTGGCTGGCTTCTTGCTCAGTGCATGAGTGAACTCTTTTGGATAGAGGTGGCCGACTGGTCAGAAAAATGGCCAGAATGGTGAGAGTGTGAGAGCCAACTGTAAGTTCCCCCCCCAAACAACAAGAATTCCCACTTAAAACTACATGTGCCTGAGCTGACACATGTTTCTCATGAAGCATGTTTCTTTCCATTTGGAATTCATTCCCTCTTCCCAAAGGAACTTAGGATATAATCATATCCTTCAATCAACATTTAGAATAATAATAAATTATTCTTGGACTTAAGCTCTTAATCTTATTCCCTATTTCCAGCCTCTCAACCCCCTCTCCCTTACCCAGCCTAGTGGAGCTTAGTCCACCATACTCTTTCTTCGTGGTCGGTCTAAATGCAACGATGCTTTTATATTAATAATATGAGTATTTACATGTACAATATAGGATCCTGACCTTTAACACCTAGGCTCTATGACCTAATAAACACATAAGCCTATCATCTTATAGTTGCTTGGTTCACTAGCCTACAAAACATGTTACAATTCATAAATACAACTGGGGCTCGTCCTTGGGGATATTACAATCCCCTCCCCTTTTTTTTGCACTGTCCTTAGTGCAACTTATTTACATAGCATCAGCAAGATTTTCAAAATCTTCAAAAAGATGCGGGTATTTTTCCCGCATAGCATCCTCATGCTCCCATGTCACATGCTCAAGACCGTACCAGGTCCACTGGACCTTTACACACCCTATGGCTTGATTCCAGAGCTTCTTTCTCTTCCGCTCCAATATGCGCACCAGATGCACTCGCAAGGCACCTTATTGCTCCACCTAAATCACATTCCAATCAATCACATGATTAGGATCAGGTATATACTTCTTGAGAAATGAAACATGAAATACATTATGAACAGTCATGGATGCATACAATGAAAGCATATAAGAAACTGGTCCAATCCTTTCTAGGATTTCAAATGGTCCACAATATTTGGTTTCCAACTTGGAACAATTTCCCAGCTTCACAGAACTTATGTTGGCTTTCACTTTCAATAAAACATGATCACCCACTTTAAACTCCCTGTGGGTTATGTTCTTATCAGCATAACTTTTCTGCCTGTCTTGGGAAGCCTTCAAATTCTGCTTAATCTTCATCATTTTCTCTTCCATTTCTTTGAGCAACTCTGGTCCAATTATTGATCTATCAACTGGGTTGTCTCGTCTTATTGGTGTGTTGCACTTTCTGCCATAAAGTGCTTCAAATAGGCTCATCTTGAGTGATGCTTTGTACCCATTGTTGTAAGAAAATTATACTAAGTGTAGATAATCCTCCCATTTAGGTGGTTTGTCCATCACATACATCCTTAGCATGTCCTCTATCACTTGGTTCACCCTTTCTATTTTCCCATCAAACTCACGATGATAGGCTGTGTTGAAGTTCAGGTTTGTTCTGAACCCCTTGAATAACCCTCTCCAAAACTTTGAGGTAGATTTTGTGGTCTGTGTCAGACATAATTGTCTTGGGTATGCCATGAAAGCATGATACTTCCTTCATATAAATATCAACAACATTAGTTTCTTTATGAGTAGTCTTCATAGGAATGAAATGGGCAGCTTTAGTAAGCTTGTCCACCACTACCATGATTGCATCATGTTTCTTGCTCGTTCTGGGAAATCATGTGATGAAATCCATTGTTACCACTTCCCATTTCCACTCAGGAATGGGTAATGGATGTAGTAAATCATCTGGGTGTCTATGCTCATCCTTTACCTTTTGACATTCTAAGAATTTGGCTATAAAATCAATAATCTCCCTCTTCATGCCTGACCAATAATATTGGCTTTTGATTGCCGAGATTGTTTTCTGATATCCTAGGTGTCCTTCATAAGGAACATTATGAATTTATTTTAAAATCACACTCCTCAATTCAGAAGATTCGGGTACATAGAATTTGTTTCTGTACATAAGGATTCCATCCATTCCCAATTCATAATTTTCAGTTTTCTGCTGCATTTTACCTTGCTGCAATTTTGTTACTAATTCCATGTACTGCAAATCTACTTTTGCAGCTTCATAAATTCTTCCTTTAAGATTCGTTTGATACATGCTAATGGTTGTAGTATACAGTTCATCAAGTCTCATGCTGAGTGCATCAACCACTTTGTTCTCCTTTCCTTTGATGTGCTTGATATCAAAGTCATACTCACAGAGGAATTACAACCATCTACTATGCCTGGCATTTAGAGTAGGCTGATCAAACAAATATTTTAGACCATTATGGTTTGTCCCTAGCTAAAACCTCTTTCCCATGAGGTAGTGCCTCCACTTCTTCAAAGTGTTCACTATCGCTGCCAACTCCAAATCATGAGTGGCATAGAGCCTTTCATGCTCTTTCAATTTTTTGGACTCGAAACATATTACAAATCCATTATGACTGAGGAATCCACCCAATCCTTCTTTGCAGGAATCTGTAAAAACCACAAAGTCTTCATTCAGGTCTGCAATCCTTAGAATTGGAGCACTGGTTAACAACTTCTTCAATTCCTGGAAGCTCTTTTCACATTCTTCTGTCCACTGAAATTTTACCCATTTTCTTTGCAATGAAGTGATTGGGTGAGAAATTCTAGAAAACCCTATAATGAACCTTTTGTAGTAGCTATCTAGACCCATGAAGGATCTTACTTATGTCACATTCTTAGGTGTTGACCATCCTCTAATGGCCTCTATCTTCTTAGGGTCCATTGTTATCCCTTCCTATGAAATGATATGCCCCAAATAGTGAATTATGTTTTGATAAAATGAGCACTTGGTCAATTTGGTATACAATTTATTCTCTCTTAACACTTGCAATACCATCCTCAAATGATGCTCATGCTCTTTTTCCAACGGAATATACAAGGATTTCATCTAGAAAAACAATGACAAACTTGTCTAAATATTCCCGAAAAACACCATTCATTAAGCACATGAAAACAACTGGTGTATTTGACAACCCAAATGGCACCAATGTGAACTCATAATGACCATACCTTGTCCTGAAGGCAGTCTTGTTGATATCTTCCTCTTTAATCCTTACTTGATGGTATCCTGACTTGAGATCTATCTTGGAAAATATCTTTGCATCCTTCAATTGATCAAAGAGATCATCAATCCTTGGTAGAGGATACTTGTTCATTACAATCACTTTATTCAAATATCTGAAATCAATGCACAATCTTAATGTCCCATATTTATTCTTCACAAACAAGACTGGGGCACCCCAAGGTGACACACTTGGGCGTATATACCCCTTCTTCAGAAGTTCTTCAAGTTGCATTTACAACTCCTTCATATATGGTGTACTCATCCTGTAAGGATTCTTGGATACTGGAGCTGTTCCAGGCATAAAATTAATAGAGAAATCAATATCTCTCTTTGGAGGTAGTCCTGGTACCTCCTTGAACACATCCTCAAAATCTTCCAGAACTACACGATCCTCCAAATTTGGCACCTTATCTTTAGGTGTTTCTTCCATATGGGCTGCAAATATTTGACAGCCTTTCCTGTAGCACTTCTTCAACTGCATTGCTAAGATTTCCCGGATATTAATTTCCCTGGGAGTTCCTTGGACTGATTTTCAATTTCCTTCCTCATTCAAGCAAGTGAATTCCTTGTTATGGCAGTCTAAGATGGCATGGTGTTGGTCCAACCAATTCATACCAATTAAGAAATCATATGATCCCAATGGCAAGATGTTCAAATATGCCTTGATACACAGCCCATTCATGCCCACTGCACATTATTTAACCAACTCAACAACTTTCCTCTTGGCTCCTGTATCCAGCTGTACCAACCAAGATTTCCCATGCTTGCTTCTTGGAAAAATAAATCTTTCCACTACCTTAAGGTATATATAGCTATGAATATCCCCCGAATCAATTAAAATAGTAAAGGCATGGTTATTGATCATACCTTCAACTTCAATCATGTGTGATTGAAATTCAACTTGTTCATTGTCCAGGGATGCATAGATCAATGGTACTCTACTTCCCATGTCCTCCATTGTTTCTACTTGTTGAACATTGTGGACAACTCTCACTTTGTCACTTCTGTGAGGGAAATTGTATTTTGACAGTCTCATATTTGATGAAAGGGACATACTTTAATAGATCTAGAAATATTCTTTCATATTCATCTATAGTCATGTTGCCCAATTTGAGTTCAAATAAACCTTTCATCTTTCTGTCATAGTATCTCCTAGTTAAGTATTTCTTTTCAAAGTGTTTCTTGAATTCCCTCCCGGTAACATTCTTCTCTTTGATATGTTTTACTTTCACAAACTGGTCCCACCACATGGATGCTTTTCCTTTCAGTCGATACATTGCAATTCTTCCTTCTGCATGATAGGATTAATTCTGCAGTTGGAAATATTTGCTCATGCCAAGAAGCCATGTCTCAACATCTTACTCCTTTTGGTTCTCTCCATCAAAGTTAATTAGGAGGTTTAATCTTGTTCATTTCACCCTTCAGTTCATCCACTCCAGATCTCCTATGCTTTCTGGTAGGAGATGGATTTGAACTACTGTGTGCTCTCCTCTTGGAGTTCCCTTGGGAGTGATGATGGTGTCTTCTAACACTCCTTGATTTTCTCTTCTCATCAGGGGACCTGTGACTTACTGATTTACTAAAGTCATTCTCCAAGCTCTGCATCAACTTTATGTTTAATTCTCCCGATTGTCCCATGGATTTCATGAGATTCTTGTTATCTGCTCGGTGAGTCTGGACATCTTTCTACAACTTTTCAATGATTTTCATCATATTTCATTCCTTATCTATCTCTTCTCCATGCCCATTGGTGTTCGTTCCTTCAACTCTTATATGGACATCAATTCCTCTAACTTCATTTTCCGAATTGTTAGCACCTTGTGCCTTCCCCATTTTTCTACACTATGCGACAATTTGGTTCGGTTCTGACAATCATTAACTCTGCAAAATGTGTTGTCAACCAAGTTTTGTCAGGCTATCAGACTTTAATAATTTTCCATAATAAGCCAATCTGATTCAACAAAAACAATATCAGATTTCATTTTCTGCAGGTCTTGGTTGGTCAAGAACCCCTTGGGCTTCAACCTCTAAGCCCAGTTCTATTTTGCAACAAATTTTGGGCGCTAGCCCCTTTTCTTCAGCCCTTGGTTTGCATGTGACCATGGCTGTGACCCAATGCTTATGATTTGGGTGCTTATCCAGAGCTTTGAAACTTTGGGCTCAGGGCTTCAGAGGATTTCACCTTTGCACATCCCAAAACTCCCGAACCGTGAGTCTCTGCATACTTCCACGTCACCCTAGTGACATCATCGCATCACTTTACTTCAGCGTTACGGAAATTTGGGGGTTTCTTCTTCCCATTCCATTACGAGCCATTTATTCCAGAGTGTCAAGTCTCCGGACTTCACGATATGGCACCATGCATCCACTGGGGCCCACGGTTTACGTGCTTGAAGTAATAAATACCGAAAAAGTCACATCAAACTTTATACTTTTTCAAATTGCGGGGACATGGGTTGGAGGTTTTGGAGTAACCCGCTGATCATTCTGCAATTGTCCCCATGCTAACACGTACCCCTTCTAGGAAACCATGGTTTGGATTGTGGGACCTCCCTATAGAATTATCTGTCGCACAACTTTGATCTCTACAATGCCTACTGGCCATCAATCTTGATAGATTGTGATCAAAATTAATGTGGGCCCGATCCAACTAAATTATTTTCCAAGTTTAACTACCTTTTTCCACCTCCAAGAGCGCCACACGATAGGACACATGAAGCCGACACGTGGTCCAATCAGGTGGGTGACATATGTCATGTTCTAACTGCATTTATATATTACAAAGGTTCTTAACTCACTGACACGTGGAAAACATTCCATGAGTCCATGTCATCCCTAGTGACATCAACATGCCACGTCACTTTGGGACTTTGGGCTTTAGGAGATTTCACCTTAGCATACCTTGTTTCTCTCGAACGTTGAACTCCTGAAATTTCTTACCTTCTGTTCTTGTCTTATTCCTATGGTTCTGATCCATCCTTGGTAAAATCCAACAGTAAACACTCCCCCCCTGGGATCTACGGTGTAGATCTTCTTCGGGACTTCGGAACTTCAGGCTTCGTGTAATATTCCAAATATAAAAAGTATGAAAAACAAAAACAAAATGATAGAAATGGCAGATGAACAACAACATAATCAGTACAACACCATAATAACACCAAAATGATATCAAAATAACACCAGAAAGAGCACTTCGATTACTGAGAGCAATGTTCACTTGCCTCTTCAAGGGGGAAACCTTTAGCAGAGCAGAGATCTATTACAATAATATCCAAGAAAATAGTTCTCATACCCTCGACTATTATTTATACTAAATATGTCTATAAAAAGAACCATGTAGAGGAAGATCCTTCTAGAAGTGGAAGCTTCTATTAGGTCTCCTTACATTCGACTTATTCTTCCTTATTGCTAGGCCTTATTAATATTGACCTTTATTACATCGAAATATATTATTCTACCTACGTGAGGGGTTAGGTCCCTAACATGTTCCCCCCCTTAAAACCAACCTTGTCCTCAAGGCTTGAGATGTGGAAATTGTTGCAAAATGGTAGTTGGTTCCCAAGTGGCATCTGCTGGGGTTGTATCTTTCCACTGGACTAACACTTCCTTGATGGTTCACTGATGCAGGTGACACTCACGTTGGTCCAAAACGGCTTTTGGTTGTATCCAAATGGATCCTTCTTCATCCAACTCGGGAAGGTTGGTTTGAGTTTGGCACTTAGTTCCAATCGCCTTCTTTAAGAAGGAAACATGAAAAACCGGATGTAGCTTAGAATGACCGGGAAAATCTAACTGATAGGCCGCCTATCCCACACGCTTGAGAACATTATAAGGACCATAAAATTTGGGCGCTAGTTTTTGACAATGGTCAGCCTTGAGGGAATTTTTCTTGTAAGGTTGCAGTTGAAGAAACACATGATCCCATTCTGCAAATTGAAGTTCAGAGTGACATTGATTTGCTTGTTGCTTCATGCGATTCTGGGCCACGACCAAATTCTCTTTAAGGGTACGGAGAATAGCCTCTTGAACTGTAAGCATTTGGTCAACCGCCTGGACCTTCGAGACCCCTAGTAAATATGAGAGAACTGAAGGTGACTTTTTTCCATATACTGCTTCAAAAGGAGTCATGCGGGTAGTTGTATGGTATGAAGTGTTGTACCACCATTCAACTAGTGGTAACCATTGAGCCCACTGATTTTGCTTTTTCGAGGCAAAACACCTCAAATATGTTTCCAAACACTTGTTTACAACTTCAATTTGACCATCAGTTTGGGGATGATAAGTTGTGCTGAGATGCAGTTGGGTGCCTTGTAGCTTGAACAGTTCTTGCCAAAAATTGCTGGTGAAAGTTGGGGCGTGATAAAAAACAATAGAATGTGGCATGCCATGAATCTTGAAGACTTGATCCATGAAAATTTGAGCCGCAGTGGATGTTGTAAATAGGTGTTGAAGAGCACAGAAATGAGCATACATGGAAAGGCAATCAACTACCACCATGATGACTGATTTATTGCCCGATTTAGGTTAGCCTACAATAAAATCCATAGAGATATCCTGCCAAATAGCAGTGGAATCGGAAGTGGTTGTAGTGTGCTAGGATATTTGACTGTTTCTCCCTTGTTGCATTGACACACATCACATTCAACCAAAAAATTGTGAACATCCTATTTCATTCCATCCTAGAAAAAAGAACGTTTGACCCTGTCATAGGTTTTGGTAAACTCGAAGTGCCAAGCTGTGGGTGTAGCATGAAGCTCAGAAAGTACCGTGGATTTAAGTTTTGACTGTTTACTTAAATACAAACAACCTTTGTATCGAAGCTCATTATGGAGCCAAGAGTATCCTGGGGAAATTGGATAATTGGATTGCAATTGTTGTATTAGATGCGGAATTTTGGGATCGTGTATCCATTCCTGGCGAATGGCTTGGAGCCAATCTGGTACAATGAAGGAGAGAGAAAAAAGGGACCCTTCATCTTCATATTTTCGGGAAAGTGCATCCGCAACCACAATGTCTTTGCCTTTATTGTAAATGATCTCATAATCATATCCAAAGAGCTTAGTCACCCATTTTTGCTGCTCTGGGGAGGAAATGCATTGTTCCAAAAGATACTTGAGGCTTTGATGATCTGTCTTAATTTGGAAGCATTTCCCCAATAGATAAGGGTGCCAAAGATCAACGACATGCATAATAGCCAACATTTCCTTTTCATAGATTGATTTTCCCAAATTTAGTTCAGACAGTGGTTTGTTGGTAAAGGCCAAAGGACGTCCCTCTTGCATAAGGACAACGCCAATTCCTTTCCTTGAAGCATCACATTCCAGGACAAAGGTCTTTGTGAAATCAGGAAGGGTCAGGACTTCATTGGTGCACATGGCCATCTTCATGGTTTAAAAATCCTGAGAAACTATTGGAGTCCAAGTGAAAGAATTCTTTTTAAGGAGTGCAGTGAGAGGTGTCGCAATCTTTCCATAATTCTTAACAAACTTGCAATAATAACCTGTTAAGCCCAGAAATCCATGCAATATTTTGAGAGTCTTTGGGTGAGGCTAGTATTGCATAGCTTCAATCTTTTTAGGATCCACCCCGACGTTGTCCTTGCCAAAAAGATGACCCAAGTACTCGAATTTCGAGGCGCCAAAATCACATTTAGATTGTTTCAGGAAAATTTGGTGTTGAGAGAGTAGATGGAGAACTCGATCCACATGAGCAAGGTGGTCTGTCCAGGTTTTTCTATAGATGAGGATATCATTAAAGAAAACTAAGACAAAATGACGGAGAAAAGGACAGAAGACATGATTCATGAGGATTTGGAAAGTGGAGGGAGCATTACACAAGCCAAAGGGCATGACCAAAAACTCATAGTGGCCCTCATGAGTTCTAAAGGGAGTCTTAGGAATTTTTTCCTCTTTCATACGGATCTGGTGGTAGCTAGAATGAAGATCAAGTTTAGTAAAGAACTGTGCACCACTTAATTCATCCAAGAGGTCATCAATGACTGGAATGGGAATTTTTTCTTTAATGGTGAGTTTGTTGAGGGTGCGGAAGTCAGGACACATGCGCCAATAATATTCATTCTTAATGACCATGACCACATGAGAATAGTAGGGGCTCGTACTAGGGCAGATAACACCTGCGTTAAGTAGTTCTTGAACCATTTTCTCAATTTCATTTTTTTGGGAAAAGGCGTGACGATAGGGACATATATTGGGAGGAAGGCTTCCGGGGATAAGGGGAATGGAATGATCCTGAACACTATGGGAAGGAGGGAGTCCCTGGGGAGTGGAAAAAACCACTTGATGTTTAGAGAGGATTGATTGGAGGTCCTACGGTACAAAGGGTGTCTCAATTGCTTGTATGGCATGGAGTTGGGCAATAATGCCAGAATGAACTTTTTTGAGCAACTTTTCCATGCGATGGGAACTAATGATCTCAAGGGAACTGGCGATGATGCCTTGGAACTTATATTGTTGGCCCTCTTGGTCGAATTGCATGGTTAATTCTTTAAAATCCATGAGAATGGGACCCAAATTCCTTATCCAGTCTGCACCCAACACAATGTCACAACTGCCCATGTCGATAGAAAACATATGAGATTTCAGATGGTATTCACCAATTTGGAGACACACATTTTCACAATGCCCTCCACATTTTGTAGACCCGCCATTGGCAATCATGATTTGGAAATTATTGACTGCACGAATATAACAATTAGTTTCTTGGGCAATGCAACAATGAATAAAATTATGGGTGCTTCCATTATCAATAAGAATGATTACCTTCCTATTCTTGATGTAGCCAATTAGCTTGAGTTTTTGGGGAGCAAAGAAGCTAGTGAGAGCATTTAGGGAAATGACCGGTTCTACTTTAGGAGGGTTTGAGGGAGGGTCTATGTTAGAGGGTTCAAGTGACACAGACACAAGGGGAGCTTCAACATCCTCAGAGATTTGTGTCCCAGAAAATATTTATCATCACAATTATAACAAAGGCCTTTGAGTTGGCGTTCAATCATTTCGGCCCTGGTCAATTTTTGGATCTTTAATGGAGTAGAAGGAGGAGTGGGATTTACTGGTTTAGTGCGAGGAATAAAGGGGGGTTTCCAGTTTTGAGAAGAGACAACCTGTTGTGCTTCCTTAGCTCTTTTAGTAGCCTCCACCCACATCTAAGGCCGAGCCATGAGGACATGGGCACAAATCTCATCCTTGAGGCCACTGATAAAACATTCTAGGAAAAAAACATCAGACATGCCCTCTCTACGAAAATCCAATTGCTCAAAAGCAACTATAAAGTCTTCCATTGTGCCATATTGTTTCAACTTTGTCAAACGGCCTAAATGCTTGGTGTCAGTGTCAAAGCATTCATAAATCTCTTCCACAAAGTGTGTCCAAGCAACATACCCTTGACGGGTAGTTTTTCTCCATTGCCACCATTGCCAACGTTCTTAATCAAGATGGAGAACACCATACCGAAGTTTGGCTAAGTCATCTATAATGTCGTACAAAGAAAAATAATGTTCCATTTGAGTTACCCAACCAGTGGGATCCGAGCCATCAAATTTGGTCACATCCACACGTGGAAGGCGTAGGTCATGTTGAAAGTGATGGGACTGGAAATTATGGGAATGAGAGGAATTTCCATCTTCGGTATGCAAAGGTGGGTCATATAAAGGGGGGTCTGCAGGGACATGCAACTTGGTGTAGATCATTGAAGCGACAGATTCAAGTTGGGTGGTAATGTTTTGTTTGAGGTTTTCTTTGAGTTCCTCGATTGAGGCGGCGATGGAGGAATGCATGTCTTTATTGATGGTGGCAATACTGGCACTGAGTTGTCTTACTTCTTGTTGGGTCTCTGTGAAATTAGATTACAAGGTATTGAGGTGAGCTTCCAAGTCTTGGCTATGGGTATGGGCCATGATCATGAGGGAACCGAAAAGGGGTGGGAGGGGACAAACAATTTAATGAAAAATGATAGGTATGAATGTGATAAGGGAGAAGAGATAAATCCAATGGAATAGGTCTCAAATAATGGTGCAACAAAATCCATACTTTTTTTTTAACACCTGTGGGGTTATCCTCCAGCCTGAAGAATACTGCAGTGATAAAATGACCAAATGCCTAATCAGGGATAACTGTGTAGTGATTTGGAAACTTGAACATAATTGCGCGACAATAGATCTTGTCTATTTTGTTTTTTGTTTTTGTCCCCAAGGGTTAGGTATTCAAGGGTTCTACAGACAAGGGTTTTCCCTGTGCTATAGCTCTCTGATATACGTGTGGGGTCCAACAATAGTACTCAACCCAATATCTCAGGGCACCAACTAAGGAGGATAAACTGTGCCCTTATCCGTACTACCCGACTACCCATGTACTAGAGAGTATCTTCTCGAGTGTTGTTTTCGGTGGCACTATAGCAGTCAGGTGGTCGATAGGTTTATCTAGAGAGGGCTTCAGGAAATCTAGGTCGATCTATATATAGGTATTTTCTGATGCACTACCACTCAAAGGTTTACCAACAGGGATTACAAGGGTGGCCAACAGATGTGCACTTAAGTACCACTTGTATTTCCTGCGTGTATGAATCCCCGATATCAGGTTTATGCGCGTAACGACAGATCTTTGTAGCTTAAAGACGTCAGAATACGTCTCTACCCTGAAGAAAAATAACTCACAATTTTCTGCTGAGGAAAGTGATCTGATACCACTTGTAATATTCCATATATAAAAAGTATGGAGAACAGAAACACAATTCTAGAAATGGCAGATGAACAACAATATAATTAGTACAACACCACAATAACACCAAAATGATATCAGAATAACACCAGAAGGATCACTTCGATTACTGAGAGCAATGTTCACTTTCCTCTTCGAGGGGGCAACCTCTAGTAGAGCAGAGCTCTATTACAAGAATATCCAAGACAACAGTTCTCATACCCTCGACTATTATTTATACTAAATATGTCTATCAAAAGAACCATCTAGAGGAAGATTCTTCTAGAAGCAGAAGCTTCTATTAGGTATTCTTACATTCGACTTATTATTCCTTATTGCTAGGCCTTATTGATATTGACCTTTGTTACATCAAAATATATTATTCTACCTACGTGAGGGGTTAGGTCCCTAACACTTCGACCCTTTCTCCTCTATCACACATAAACTTCGTTGAAGTCGTGAACTTCGAAGTACTTATTGGTTAATCCTCATGCACCTTTCTCTAGATCTGATGGTTGTGAAGGATCCTGCTTCTCCCAAACAGATCCCACGACCCAACTTCAAACCTTGCAGTTCCTAACCCATGGTTACTGCAATCTCTTTTATCTACTATCTTTCTTGAACCACTATGCCTCCTGAGCTTCCAAACATGACCAAGGTGTTCTCTTGGCACTTTGGAATGCTCTGAAATTCAAATTTTGTCCTTCTCAACAAAAATTTGCTCTGATCTTTTGATTCCATAACCACTTATACGGCCTAATTCAGGATCAGTGTCAAAACCTTGGCTCTGAACTTAAATTTTGTCCATTTCGACAAAAATTTCCTTCTAAAACCTTCTCTTCAACTTCCACTTTCTCGACCCATCCATGTGGAGTGTTGAAACCACGGCTTTGATACTAATTTGTGACATCCCCAGCCACCAACAGGCCGGGCAACACCACTTCTTGGACGTTTCACTTAGTTCTAATACCATTTTGTAACATCCCCAACCACCAACATGCTGGGCAACGTCACCGCAGAATTTCACTGTAATACCAATTTGTGGAAGCCCCGACCACCTAGGTTGGGCCATGTAATACCACCAACAGATTGCTAAGATATGATAGAAGATTAATTTTTCATCCCGGAGTACATATATTACATGAATTTCTAATGAAATAAAAGGCAATAAAATATACTACTACCATACTAACTCATACGAAATTGACCGTAATTCATACATGCAACGAAATCACATGATAACATTGTAAGAATCATATACATGCACAACAAACATCATTAAACATAGAATTGATACTTATATTTGGATTGTGAAGACCATCGACTGTGTGCAAACCTTCCACGAACCTCCTAGCCTTAGACCACACTGCTCATCACTCTTAGCAGTGGGTCACCCCCGAGATGGGACTAAACTCCACCTGGGAAAGGGATTTCCTAGGCTTGGCAAGGCTAACAGGAAGTCACACAGTTCAACAGGAAGGATTATCTCAGGAGCCACTTACTCCCATTGCTCACAGACTCTCATTCCCCACATGCTTGTCCCACCCCAGGAGTATACACCTTCACTGTCACACAGTTCATCGAATACTCCACCTCCCTTCCGGGATTTAGCAACAGGTGGGATAGGAACTCTCAAAGCTATGTAGCTGCTACTGGACTTCCTCCAGGAGAATTCACTTCCTCAACACACTCTCTCACCTAGAGAGAGTTGCTCAGAGGCCTGACAACCTGCCTCTTCAATCTATGGGTCTTCCAACCTGCCTTTGAAACCCACAGGCCTAACAACTGGTTTATTCTATCCAACCCCTAAGATAACAAGAAAGGGAAAAGGTAACAATGGAACTCGAGTAAGGTAGAGTACGACTAAGAACAAATACCAGTGCATGCAAGTTACAGAGGTTCACGATGACCATGGGTTCAACAATGGTGGAAATGACTGGCTTCCTTCTTTCTCAGTGCATGAGTGAACTCTTTTTGATAGAGGTGGCCAACTGGTCGACTAGAATGGTGAGAGCGTGAGAGACAACTGTAAGTCCCCCCCCGAAACAACAAGAATTCCCACTTAAACCTACATGTGTCTGAGATGACACATGTCACTCATGAAGCACGTTCCTTTCCATTTGGAAGTCATTCCTTCATCCCAAAGGAACTTAGGATATAATCATATCCTTCAATCACATTTAGAATAATAATAAATTATTCTTGGACTTAAGCTCTTAAGATTAGTCCATATTTCTAGCCTCTCATCCCCCTCTCCCTTACCCAACCTAGTGGAGCTTAGTACCCCATACTCTTTCTTTGTGGTCGGTCTACATGCAACGAATTTTTTATATTAATAATATAAGTATTTACATGTACAAAGCAGGCTCCTGACCTTTAACACCTAGGCTCTCCGACCTAATAAACACATAAGCCTATCATCTTATAGTTTCTTGTCTCACCATCCTACAAAACATGTTACAATTCATAAATACAATTGGGCTCGTCCTTGGGGAAACTACATATGATATACAATTCTACACCAACAATGGCTTATTTTTTGACGGGAAATTTCAAAAGAGGATTCCTGAGTTTTCATGAAGATAATCTAATCATGCAAATTGGTGAATCCAACATTCCTAGGTTGTTGAACTAAAAATCCTATTATGTTAAGAC
Organism: Picea sitchensis; assembly: GCA_010110895.2. Classification (NCBI taxonomy): domain Eukaryota; kingdom Viridiplantae; phylum Streptophyta; class Pinopsida; order Pinales; family Pinaceae; genus Picea; species Picea sitchensis. The sequence goes on from SNQJ01S0000930.1 coordinate 824,739, forward strand.
CTTGTGCCTTGTGACAAGGTTCATAGTTGCAACATTGATTGCAACCAATATCATATCCATTTCTGCATTTGGTACAAACCCAAACATTCTTCTCATGCATTTCAACCAATATTTCCTCTTCATGCATGTTCTTTAGGAACATACAACATAACTTAATGGGACAGTGACTACAATGAACATGGTCTTCCATAATCTTCTGATGACACAAAATAGATTCAATAGACCTAAGTATCTCTCAGGGGTACTCTTGATTTTGCAAAAAATCCTCATTCTCAAGGCTACATGAACATCTCCACCAACATTGTAACACACGTAATACATGTATACCCATAAAACACGATCTTTGACAGACTAAAAAGATGAAGTGGGATTGTCTTCTACAGTTAATACACAACACATAATAACATTAACAAACACTCAGTGTAGATACATCTTCATGCATATCTAGCACAATTTGCTACTATTCAATCTTTCTTGCTATGGGCCACACTTGTCTTAAGTAGAATAATGTTGGTTAGGGATTAAAAAACATGTAGATTATCTAGGCATGAATATAAAAATACCCAAAAAAAAAACTGGATCATCAAATCTCTTCAATCGATGGTTCCTTGATAGCATGGGTGACTCTTCTATGGTATATGAACTCTCTTTGGTGTCTTCATTCACTTCTCATCTGAGCAAAATCAATGGTCTCTTCTACGACCCCTCTTCTCACAACTTGATATTTGCACCATTATAAAATATAATATGTCATTTGATAAAATAACATTTCTCTTTGAATCGCCATTTCCATATAGCTCCAAACACAATCAACTTTTAGTTTTGAATGTTATTCTTCTTTTACTAAGGTACTTGTGGGCCACTCTTCCCATTAATAGATTGCAGGAAATAATCTGCATCGAATAGACAATACACAACCAATTTTCATCACATATTTTTAACTATTGTCTCAATCCTTTACTGCTATTTTATAGCCATGAGTTCACACACTCACATTTTTTCTCCACTAGCAAACTGATATCGTCTCTAGGGAGTGAAACAAACAAAAAATTCATTGTAGTTTAAATTCTACACTATCAATCATATTTGTTCATCTTGGGCACCATGTGAACAATGTAGGGGCAACATATGCTCTTCTTCAATCACTGGTAAGCATATGGTCTCGTTCCTTGCAATCACACAACCAATAGTCCAAACTTTTTGACAGGTTAATGATCACTCTATCTTCTATAATGAGTTGTGACCATCACCACCCAATCAATGCTTCCTCTACTCGCCAGTTAGTGGATTGTGTACTCAATAACATCGGTCAACTATTATCACCCAAAAATGGCTCACTTGTGACAAATCCACAAGTTCACTAAAATACACTACTAAACAACATGTTTACCACTCATTCCACATCATTCCACCTCCACTAGACCTCAAGAAAATTGTGTGTAAAATTCATACCCAAAATCCTAATTTGGGTAGTGCACTTTTTACCCCTAATAAGCATGCTGCCAACGTGAAAACACCCCAAAAACTTTCACCGGCCCATAAAACCATGGTTTTCACTGTTTCCGACAATAACTTTCTAGAAAGGTAAAATAATTGTAAGTTGAAATATATCTATACCTTAATTTATATTCTTAGCCTTGATTTGGTTAATTAATCATTGTTTATTATGACCATGTCAAGGTGGTTTAACCACTATTTTTCCTATAAAAATTGGGAGGTCTCTCCATTTTCATGATCTATCCATACATTATAAGTGCCTGTTGCCGAAGTTGCTCTAGAACACAAGAGAACTCCTTTTTCTTCAAATATTTTTTGCACATCCATGCTACATATAGAGAAAGAGAGGGGATCAACACATACTTGGGAAGCAAAGGACCCTCCCAAGGAGGAGTTCGTGAAGCCATCTTCCTGAACAATTTCTTCCATAGGTGAATTGTGTTGATTTATATGTGATATGGAGTAAAATTCACATTCTTTAAACTTATCTATTGTGTTGATTTATATGTGATATGGAGTAAAATTCACATTCTTTAAACTTATCTATTTCATTTCTAGCTGTAATTTGTTTGTTTTTGTTTCTTTTATATGGCATACTAAGGTTTAATGTTATGTGCATCCATTTTTGAGCTGGTATGGTTTTCATGCTTCAGCTCTATATTTGTCTGTATCTAAGTCACAACCCTTAGATATGGAAATTTGCACACCTTTGATGCAGATTTCCACTAACACTAGTAGATCAGTTTCACCTAGGTCACAATAACACAACACCATGTAGATAAAAACATGATCTATCCTAACTTATACTTCTCAAGTCATTATGCCTCCGATTAGGTTGATCCTCACATAGTTCCTCCTGATCATAGGCAATTAGCAATCTCACAAATCATAATATGGAACAACCATAGCCTTGGCCTCTCGAAAGTTGCTCATAGTGTTTCACACATAATCCGGTCTTGAACCATGTTGCAACCCATTATCAACCCATTTTTCAATAAGAGAAAGCACACAATGTCAATCAATAGATCAGAGTCACACAACCGACTTTGTTTATCATTCATAGATGCACATAATGGATATTTAAGCTAGCAACTTTTTATCCCATAGCCTTTACAAACTGCCCGAAACAATTCCCCACACACTTTGCTCTTTGATCTCATAGTCGATCCAAAGCCAACACATGACAACATCACAGTTTGTCACCAATACCAATCATCATCTTGATGTTGGATCTTAACAATCAATTTGAGTTAATCTTATTTTCTTTCATTGAACATACCGACAACAAGAGCAACAAACACCCGAGCATTAACCTACTAACAATCTCATTGATCTCCTTGTTGGCAGCACTGCTTCTCGGGATTGGACGATGGAAAAGGTCACACACATCGACCTACACACTTGATATATTTTACACAGACTCGAAATGCAATTGATGCACCATTTGCATCCAATGCTTTTTCACCGCTAAGGTGGATCTCATTAAACAATGGACAAATCAATCACATTCCCACAAACAAACCAAGGGCACTGAAAATTATAAAGCTACAAGCAAATCACAACATAATAAAAAGCCATAGACAAACCATAGCAACACTTCACAAAACAATCTATTCTCACCTACACTAATCCTACATATGTGCAGAGGATTATAAACACTGAAATGCCCCTCTCATGAGAGAATGAGGATTTTACTATCTCTGACACTATGTAAACAAACCACATAATAGACATTGTTTTCACATAGACCAAAACCCTATTCAATGATCTATTTAACCAATGTAATAGTACACATATAAATACATTAATCTTTGGTTTAATATACACACACTAATAAACGACGTTGTCTAGCTATTTTACAAAATGGTTTTTTTTTTCGCCGGAATCCAACGACATAAATCTGCATGAAATCACTATATTTTGTTGTTTAAAATTCAATTTTGATTACAATAATGGATTCAACATGCTGAAAAATCCCTGGGACACTCCGATTTTACAGAAATAATCACTCAAATCTGCTGATCTAACGATTTTCTGCCGGATTTCGAGCAAATGTCCCTGGAAAAATCACAGAAAAACCTTCATTTCGTAGAACGTTTAGCCAACTACCTAACACACTCTTGAGAGAATATCTCTCCCACACACCAAAATAGAAGCGAACTAGTTGGAGAGAATCTCTCATTATGCTGAAAGGTGTATACCTATTGACAATGAGCACAATTAATCACCTTTTAATCTAAAATTCCAATCTGATGGTTAACAATTGAAGATGATGGCATATTCTTAGTCGTCCTCCCAAATCAATGAATGTGATTTATTTTTCATAACTTCCTTGTATTTTTGAATGCATTCGTTAACCTGTTTACTTTTTAACATTTACCTAATCATATTAAAAAATTACCGCAGCACTATATGATTGCCACGTTTAAATGATTAACTTTTCATATTACCATTTAGATTTCCTCTGTCCAAACGTTTGATTTTCTAACTACCTGTGCGTTTGATTTTCTAGCTACCTGTGCGTTTGATTTTCTAACTACCTGTGCGTTTGATTTTCATTTTCGCCACGGATTTAAGCAGTCCGCCCATTCTCTACCACCGATTTTCTTAGCTGTCCCGTGTTTTCTACAATTAAATCGCGTGGGTTTAGACTCCCTAGCATCAGTCTGATCAGTGGCAGGCGTTGCTCAACCCAAATGGAAATTTGAAGACGATGCATGGTAAAACATGGTAATGCTGTAGCCCATAGGCCTTAAATTTCTTACAACGAACACCATTCAAAAAACTGATAATTCTGCGAGTAGCATTAATTGCGCATATTATTTGACTTCTCTAACCTTGTTTAGATGCTTTCAGCTACTAATATATTTCTCATATATTTGATCTACAATACAGTACATTACATTACCTGTTTCTTTTCTTGAAATTTTCAGCCAACTGTTCGAGCTTTTGAATGAAATCATGGATGTGACTCTGCTTATTGGCCGCTATAATATCACGGGCCTTCGCAGTGTTCGATCTCAAGTTTTCCCCCTCCTCTCCCACCATTGCCATTGTTAATACTGTAGATATGTTTTCTCTCACAAAAGAGCCATCGTCTGCCCTCTCTGTTTCGATCCCTGCCTTCAATTCTGCGGCTATTTGCCGGGCATTCAAGCCTTGGTCAACTTGAGTGGGGAGGAGGATAAGGGGTATTCCCAAGCTCAGTGACTCCATGGCGGAGCATACAAATATACGCAAAAGCAACGCCTGCGTTCGCGAGCAGCGAGTTAGCGTATATTCGATTCTTCAAGGAAAAGTATACAAATATTTGCATATTTACTCACTGCGTCAAAGATTGATGTAGATGTCTCAAAAGTTTTCTGCATGATTTGTAAATAATTTTTTTTTAATAATAAATATTAAATGGATAGTTCAAATTTAATAAAGTCAAAACATTCTTTGTCTTCATAGGATTTAAATAAAACCTAAAACATTAATGGTTTTCTTTTTATGAGATTTAAATCAAAACCAACCTTTATCATTTTAATAGAAAAATTGTGGTTGTGTTTTCTTTCGAGGCCTTTCTGCTTTAATCAACCACGGTTTTGAGTGGCTGTGCTAGTATCTAACTACATCTAACAACTTCCTCAAACTTAAAAACAGATTTTTTACTAAAAACCAAAACTCTCAAAACTCTCTCTCGCTCACTTATCAATACAATAACAAACCACTCCATTCTTTTAAAAAGATATATGTGGGTATTAAATAAAATTCGATACATCATCAGTGATCACACTCTATCATTGCGGGGGTGGGTCTCTGAATAAAATAAAAGCTAATTTGGAATTGACAGCCAATAAAGAGAGGAAAGGTTGCGCGTGAAAGGATAACCGCGTTCTATAAATGCGAGACTCTTTGTTTTGTAGTTTTGTGGGTTATTTCTTCTTCCTCTCACATTCAAGATTCGTGGGATAATTATCGCCGGTCCTTTCTACTTCACTTACCCCACTTCAAACCTACGGATGCAGACGCAAGAAGGACAGAGGGCGATTATTATCATTTTGGTTTGATTGCAGGCAGGACTTTCTGTCAGTTTTATTTCTTCTTCCACTCATATTATTTTATACATTGAAGATTCCTGGGCCGAAACAGACGGATGCAGACGATGGAGGACTGAGAGTGATTGTTATCTGTTTAGTTTGAAGCAAAGCTTAACATGACCAGAGGAGTTCCCTGCTGTTATGCGTAGTTGCTGCAAGAGGGTTTAACTGTTTGCTGGAATCGGGAGAAAGAGAATTAACAGGGAGATAGAAATAAAAAGAATTATGTGGGGTTGGGATGCAATCCGTCGGGTAGCTCGCAAAATCGGGAAAACAGTGAGACCCGCGAAGAATAAGAGTTCCACGCCAGATCGTGTAGAGCAAGTACGGCATGTCTTCTGGGCCTGTGCTGGCGAATTATCCAGAGAAATCGCATGGAGATTTGCACCAGGTGGGGTTAGTTTTTCAATTCTTTCTTTTTATCCGACTTGTTTTCCTTCTTTCATTTATTTAGAATTTAGATGTGTTCTTCTATGGTATGTACATACGTAGGTTGTATAGGAAGTACGCTGGTGTACAAATCTTTGAAGGGAGGTCAAGTGCACAAGATCCAAAGTGGCGGCTCCTCCTCAGCAGAGGTGAAAGAGAAAAGGGAAAGAATGTCGAGGCTTGAGCAAGAAATTTCAAGCTTGAAGGAGGAGAGAAGGGAATGGCAGATGGAGCGCCTTATGTTGATGGCCTCAATTTTGGCGTTGGCTACGGGCGCAAGCCTCAGACCTCCTCGCAATTAATGTTGTTCCGTCGTCAAATATTTGAAGCAAAGCCTGAGCACTGCGTTTAATCTTAAGAACTCGAAACCATGCCCTCAGACAAAATACCGAGTATCATTATTGTGTGATGCATAATAGAGTTTGTATGGAAGGACAAATACAGATGCCTTAAATTTGGATGGCATAGTTTAGTTCTCAGATAGTTTAGTATAGTCTGGTTTGGCAGATTCTTAGTATAGTCTAGTTTGGCAGATTCCAGTATGTAGTACATTTCATTTCTGTTTTTTACTTTTCCCATGTCACCATACATTATATTAATTGGAACCTTTTTTTTTTAGCAGTAACCTCGTGTTGAACTTTTCCAAGTGTTGAACTTGATGTGGTGATTATTATCAGGAGTAATACAAATTTTACTCCGTAGACATAGCTATGTCTATTATTATTATTTAAGTTAAAATTTGTATTACTCCATAGACATAGCATTTTAAAATTTGTATGTCTATTGAGTAATACAAATTTTAACTTAAATAATAATAATAGATTATTATTTTAAAATTTGTATTTGTTATAAAAGTTTTTCTAATTTAATTTGGTAAAGCTATCTCTCAAATAATTTTTATAAGTAAGTAAATTATATTAAAATTTTAAAAAAATATCAATTTTTTATTATTATTAATAATTAATTAAATTTATATGAAAATTATAAATCTAGTAACCTTGTTTCTAAATTTTATTAGAAACTAGAATTAAGTTATCATGAAAAGTTTGATGTTTATATTATCAAATCATAGAAATTATGATTTTGAAAGGAAGTTCATAATTTTTTTCATTTGACTTTTATATTATCAAATCATATAAATAAGGATGTTCATAATTTAATTTTGAAAATATTTTATTATAACAAGTTTTGTTTTTATACTATATGAAGATTGGTTCATAATTTTATTTTTAAATGAATTTTGAAAAATATGTTTTTTTAAGCATCACACAATTTTTTAAATGAATTTTGAAAATATGTTTTTTAAGCATCACACAATTAAATTATGCTTTTGACTATTTATAACACTTTATTCACATTATATATATATATATATATATATATATATATATATATATATATGTTTATTTATTTTCTTTGATATTTTTAAATTATGAACATTTTTTAATATTTATAATAATTTGAAACTAGTAATAATTAAATTATGTTTGTGACTATTTATAACATCTTATTCAATAATATTATATATATATATATATATATATATATATATATATATTTATTTATTTTGTTTGATATTTTTAAATTATGAAATATTTTTTAATATTTATAATAATTTAAAAGTAATAAAAATTATATAATTAGTAAATTAAAAACTTGTATTTATTGTTTAGGTTACATTTTAGTAAGTTTAATGTTAAAAAAGAAATTATGTGTAGTTTTAGTAGGTACAATTTTTTTTTTTTTTTATCATTTCCACCTAAATTTAATTATAATTTTGTTATATTTATATTTTGGAATTAGTGAAAATTAATAAGATATTGATAATCTCTCTCACTTAAATACTTGAAGATGAGATAAGATGTTTCTAAACATTCATAACTCCAAATATTACTCTCCTGAAAAAGAAAACCCATAAATTATAGATTTAAATCTAATAAATTTCCTTAAACTTACCCACTATTAATATAATTCGAAGATAAACTACCCTCCATTTAAAGATCTAAAAAAAATATAAACAAAATTTAAAAAATAAAATTTACACCAAAATTTTATCTCATAATCTTTATTTGACATCTCATCTACTACTTAAATTGGAAAGCCTTCATAAAAGGAACCATATTAACTTGATATGATTAATATTTATCGTGAACAACTACCCCATCTAACAATATTAATATTCATAAGCTACCAACTACTTGCTAAACATCAAAATTTTATATCATAATCTTTGTATGATTTGACATCTCATCCATTGCATAAATTGTAGAGCCTTCATCATGAATCGAACTAAATTAACTTGATATGATTAATGTTTATTGTGAACAACTACCCTATTAACTTATTAACTTGACGTGATTCATGTTTATTGTGGAGAACTTTCATAGTAGACAAAGTACTTAAGTACTTAAGTAGTGAATTTTTTTGAACATTTTTTTTTTAACATTAGTGACCTCTTGAAAATTTCCTATATGTTGAGTGCATTATCACCTTTTTTTAATAAGGTTGTGTGGTAGCGTAGTCTCTGTCAATGAGGTTAGAAAACATAAAACAAAATGTGGAAAATGGGGTTAAAATGTAAATGAACCGAAGTGTTCGGTGCAAAATGTATATCAAGGAAATGTTGTGTGCCACAGAACATGGAGCAAAAGTAAATAACGCTTGGCAGGGAGAGCACCATTTATTTTTTGAAAGTATATAACAAACATATATTTTTTGAAAGTATATAACAAACTACAAATTTGTTGACAGTGGAAGAATAAATTTGGAAATTTAAATGCATTTTCCATATGGACTAGTGAAAGATAAAAATATATGAAGACATAAAATTAAAAGGAGAATAAATATAAAAATTTAAATGCATTTGTGAACATGGGGTATAAGTAAATGACGCTTGCATTGTAGAGCACCATTTATTTTGAAACATATAAAAAATAAAAGTTTGTAACATATATAAAATTAAATACAATTGCCATAGAAAGTGGTGAAAGATAAAAATAAAAATTTGTAACATATTAAAAATTAAATACATTTGTGATAGAGATTGGTGAAAGATAAGAATAAAGTCTGTAACATATAAAAATTTAAATGCATTTTTATATGAAATATGTCAAAAAATAAAAGTTTGTTACATAGTATTGGAAATTTTGAAATATACAAATAAATTAAAGTCTGTTACATATAAACCGGAATTTCAATGCGTTTGTCATGTAGACTAGGATTGGGGCTCCTGCGGACCATTACAAAAATATGTACAAGAAACATGATTGTGGAAAGAAGATAGAGTGAAATACCTGCAAAAAATAAATAAATGGAAATGTATACGTGTTTGCCTATACATCTCTATTTAAGAAATTGGAATAAGTGGGTTGATAAACAAAGAAAGATGCGATCAATAAACTTAAAGTGAGGGTACCTCTGAGATCTTTGGCTATTTTCTTGCAGCTGCCATTTCATTGATGTCACCGACGACTGCGATTTCAAGGATATCCTCTACGGTTGTTGGAATGCTGGCAATTGCTTGTTGCCTTTTGTTGGCGGCTTATTTCAATTGCCTTTCGAGCCATTCTTCAATGTAGTTTCTCATTGGGGCGACGTTGATCTCATTCCGTATTTTTATGTTGAAAAGATTGTTTTCTAATTTGCAGAAGTCGCTAGAAAGATTACAGAGAGCCTGATGAATTTCCTCATTTTGTACTACATATTTGACTAGCCAGTCGCGGATGTGAGCTTCATCAAATTGAAGGATGCTGTAAAACTTTTCCAGAGACAAGGCCTTAAACATAACAACCTGTTTATTGAACTCTTGCCTGGTTAAGGAAAAGGAGTTTGCGATTAAGTCACGGTCTTGAAAGTCGTTGGTCTTCCCGACTAAGTCTATATTTGATAGCCTTGTGAATAATTTATCTTTCTTTAATATGGATTGTTCACATCAGTGAACAATGAGATGCAGGTTCTTCACTTTTTCTTTCCAACATGCATTCAATTGACCGATCCAGTTTTTGGATGGAATATCTTCCTCTCTTCTTTTTGTTTCTGTCATATTGTTGACAATCTTGCCAAAATGAATGACCGTTTTAAAAAAGAATTTTTCTTCATCTTTTAACTTGGCTTGCAAAATCTTGAGAAAACTATGTGCCCTGGTTCCAAGGGAAGTGATGGTTTGTGATCTTTTCCACGCTTCGATGACCAGTTCGATTCTTTTTTTGATATTATTTTCCACATATCCTTTACAGGATGCGAGGAGGGTGGAGGATGCTTTTACATTGGGTGCAGGGGTTCCAGGCATGGCTATTGCCAAAGGATTGACAAGCAATGACATAGGAATGAAAGAGTCTTTCAATTCCTTGACCCGGTTCTTCAGTCTGACATTATCAGTTTCCATGTTTCCAATGAAATCATGAAGTGATTCTCCGCTCGCGATGTGAAGTTGACAGATTTGGGACGACCACATGTTGGCAATGTGAACCTATGAACGAGATTTGTCTTTGTTATTTTTAAAATATTTTTTCTCAATTATCAATTTTTTGCACTGGCTATCAAAAACAACGCTCTAGCACACGAAGGATTCATTTTCGTCAAAATTTTCAGTGACGTATATGTCCATTGGATGGCGTCTTTGGGTTGATCAAGGAAGCACATCATGCTATCTAGATTAGCGTCAAGTTCCATGTTTTCACTCTGAATTTCCGTCTCTTCCATCCACCCCAATTTTTTTTTCTCTTATTCTCTACTGGAATCTTGTGAGAACTTTCAATTTTAGAATGAGGAGGGTCATTATCTTCTCCTCCGTTTGAAGAACTCTGAGTTTATTTTTTGTTGTGTGGGTCGTTGGGGCGATGCTCCGGGATGTCATACTTTTTGGAGTGGTATTTACAGATTGAACACTCTTGTCACTGCGGCCTTTCTCCTGTTGCGTGTACAATTTAGTGTAGTTTTTCACTATGTCCACGTCGCCGACATTAAAGGCAGGATCGTTGTCGCAACTATCTTTGTTTTTGGGCAGATGTTTATTTAAAAAACAATCGTCGAGGCCAAGTGTTTGTAAATGTTGTCGAAAAATATTATAGAGGTCAAACCCTCTTATGATTTTAGCATATCTCAGGTTGGAGATGCTAGAATGTGCTGCAAAATCGTCAATTTTGTTGACGTTTTTCAACACAAACTCTCCTACTTTCCAAGGCAGATGAATGAACTATTTTTCTTCTTCTTTTGGAATAGATAGAACCAGTAGTTGTATTGACGTTCTACTTCTGCAACAAACATTTTGTCCATAATGTGACATGGAAGTAGAGTAGGTTATTCCATGGAGCCAAAAATTCTTATCACAGTGTAATTATCCAAAAGTTTGAGTGTCCCCTTCTTGTCCAAAAAACTAGTTGTCTGTTTAGATATGTGGGGAGTATCTTCTCTTAAAAACAAAACTTTGAAAACATACATGAAGCCATTAAAAAACTCATAAAAACAGTGGGAAGCTTTGTTCTTACACAAGGCCTGGTACCAGAACGTTATTGGGTGCAATTCGCAGTTGAAATTCTCGGATAGAGACAGTTGCAGAAACTGATAGGAATGCACTATTGCAAAAATTAAATAGGACGACATATAAAATTTCTTTTCCCTTTTGTAGCTTGACAATTGGGAATAGATTTCATGGGAAATTAACCTGCCCCAATAAAAAATGGCTTGTTTGTTGACTGTGAAATACAAAATATAAAGAGCCATGCGAGAAACAGTTATTGTAAACTCATGTCTGGTTATTCTTGTAAACATATAGGAAATTTCGCGAAATGGATTTCTCAATGAACTAACCTGCATGGTTGTAATATCTTCAGGAACTAGAAGAGGATTTTCCAAAAAATGGGGCAAGAGGTCCAATCTGTTATTATGCTTTGCTAGGAATTGTTTGCAATCTTCTCCTCTAAACATCAATGTTGGCTCCGACAATTTTAGCATATGGCGGAAGACCTGAGGTGACAAAGAAACAGAAGAGCGGTCCCGCAATGGAATAATTCTTTTCTCTGAAATAAATTTATCGGTGCACCAAGAGACGAGGTCCTTACAGTAAAAATCCTTAGGGACACAACCTGCATGAGAAATCCTGGAGGTCCAAATTACTTAGTTCTCTGCAGTAGAGGTTGAGTAATAAGAATATGCCCTGGACCACTGGAAGTTTTGGCCCTGGCGCCCGAAGATGTTGAGTGTATCTCCACAGAACTGTTGTCAAGCTAATGCCATAGGTTTATGAGAACATTGGTTTGTTGCATATGATGGTTTAAATGAATAGTTAGAGCCAATAATGTAACTATTCGCTAAATCTTGGTTAAATTCTTATGAATGGGAAAGCTCCTCGAGCCTTTCGTTGAGTAATGAAAATCTGTATGGGTGGTGCATGATGAACTGTTAACAGTAAAGATTATTTAATGCATATTTAGAAATGCGAAGGTGGCGGGTACGATGAAGAACAATTAATGATTGGAGGTTTCATGAACGTGCGAAGGCCACGACGTGCGAACATGATTTCATGATTTTGAAATCAACACTCGGAAGGGATAGTATAATCCCCCTGCAAATTTTGGTTTAATGCACATCAATACGAGATCTCCTCGAGCCTTTCTCCCATCAATGACAATTTATACGGTTTCTGCATGATGACCTGTCAGAATTAAATGTCAGTTATTCCATATTTAGAAACAAGATATATATATATATATATAATTTTTTTTTTCTTTTATTATAGACAAGTGCGAAGGTGACAGAGATGATAGAGAGCAAGGAAAGAATGACAAGCTCTGAAAAGTGGTCGGACGAGATTTGAAAAAGGATTACGGGGATACTCAGGACAACCGAGTGTTGCATAGTCAAATTTCATGTATCGAAATTTTTGAGTGCAAAATATGTAAAATGAAAGAGATCATAATGGGGCGGTTCAGCGGTCGGTTTGTATATTTAAGGAATTCTGTCAAAGTGGCCAAATATGGAATAGGAAAATTGCTAATTTCATGCGTAGCAATAAGATCTTATATATAATTGACAACTACTAATTGCAAAGGGGCGCATGCACAGGAAACAACGACTACAAACTGAATATTTTTTCAACCTCCCAAACCGAGGATCCGCTAAAGAAATTTGAAGAAATGACGAAGTATGGAAAGTAGACAGACAAGCTTCAAAATGGGGTGAAAATAGTTCCACAAAATATGCGAGGACCCGACGGTTAAATTGTATTTCTCAGAAGTTTTCAGTGCAAAATGTATACCACGGAAGAGGGCAAGTCCGACTGTCAATTTGTATAGTGCAGAACTATGGGTGTTGTTTGCAGGACACAAAACTATAGAGGAAATACATTACCCTTTAATATAGCTTATGTGCTGCAAATGTGGTATGGCTCGTTTTAAGACTATTCCATCCATAAAGAAAGACAATCTTGAGCCTGCCAGCCTTGGAGATCGTCTATCAATTTCTATATCGCGGAGCTCCGAATGTTGTTTGGAGGTCATGAAAAAGTAGAAGTGACATGTCGACAAATCTGTAATAGGCGAAAGGTTGTTTTCGTGAGCGTGAATTGGTTTCAAGGAAGCCCCATTGTTGCAAAACCATCATTTTCTACTAATTGTCAGCAAATGCATTGTTCAAGATTAGATTTTATTGCAACATGTGTGTGTAAATATGTTCTTCATACATTCTTCCATTTTCTACTAATTTCCAACAAAATGCTTTGTTGAAGATTAGATTTTATTGGAACGTGTGGGTGTAATTGTGTTCTTGATACATTCTTCCATGAGTGCAACATATTAACTCAAGTATTAAACATCTTGCATTATGGGTTGTGAGCATTAAAACTTAATAATTGCATGTCTAGAAACAAGAATAACGATTTCGCTGCAACATTGTGCATTGATATTGCTATATTCTATCTGCATTCCGAATAGAATTGAATGTTGGTTTGAAACTATGCAATCCATTTTTGTTTGCATAAAATGTTGGTGGATTGACACAATACATTGTCATATAATTGTTAGATGTTCCATTTTAGAAAAAAAATAACCTAAGCAAACACAATATCAAAGAAGTATGAGAGCACCGAGCCATGCCAATGAGAACATGCGTTAAATCCATAAAAGAAGCAACAACGAAAAGTCGAAGGAAAATATTTTTTAATAGCAAATCCATTTAAAAAAATAAGAAAACCACCGAGTATTGTACATCTATCCTTAGAAATTGGACCTAGTTCTTCCGGCCAAAACATTGAACGTATCTGCGACAAACACATGCACGAGATATTTAGTATGCAAGATCCTTGCAGTTTTTTCCTCTATGAATCATCCTGTGCTGATGTTGATAGTTTTCAGAAGCTTCCCGTGAGGAAGAAGACGAAAAGAGTTGCAGGGAAAATGGAATATCCCTTAGCTGAAACCGCCTTTGCATAGTCCAAAAAAATTCAGGAGCACAGGTTGCACGTGCAATTCCAGAGGGACAAATTAGTCCATTCTGGGCAGAAGGAGATGACTAGTAGAAAAATGCCTTGTAGCAGCGAGAGTTTTGGACTTGATTCCCGAAGATGTCAATCAATATTTTTTTGACTTGAAATATATTTCTCGGAGCATCAACATATCATTGCTTTACAATGAAACTCTTCCACCCAGAACGAACTAATTTGGAACTCTGGAATTCCTACTTTTGCGCTGCAAAGTGGCTATTGTGTTTACCGTCGATTTCTTTTCTGAAACTCCTTTTGGTGTTGTCAGGACCGCCATCACTGAGCCGAGAAGTTTCGTCCATTATGGTTGATTTCAATTTGGGATCAGGAGTGGGAAGATTCTCTACATTGCCATCATCCATTGCCGTATCATCGCCCATTAGATCATCTTCTTCCGGCTCGGAATTCACGACATCAACTTCTGTGACATCCATGAATGCAACTGGGCAGATTTTGTGAGCAGAGAGGGTTGCCTTGGAATTCTTTGGCTTGAAATATATCTCTCGGTGTACCAAGGGACCATCTCCTTTTTTTCTCCTAGGCGGCGGGAGATAAATAGTAAGAATATGCCTTGGAATAGTAGAACCTCTAGCCATTATGCCCCAATGTGTTTACTATGTCTGGATAGAAATGCTGCCACAAGTTATTAAGAATTTTCGTTTGTTGGAGACAATGTTTGAAATGAAAATCGAGGAGGGATAATATAACCCTCCACAAATTATGGTTTAATGCATATCAATGGAATATCTCCTCGAGCCTTTCCCTGATCAATGACAAGCTCCAGGGTTCGTGTGGAATGATCTGTCACCATCACAACTCACTAATTACATAATTGGGAAAAAGTGCGAAGGTGGCGGTGATGACAAAGAGAGATTAAGAATTATAAATTTCTTAAAAGCACCAACCCGCCGGCGAACAAAAAAAAATATTGCATCGTCTTTGAAATGAATACTTGGAAAGCATAACATACTTGTGCGCAAATCTTAGTTTAATTCATAGTAATGACAAATATTCTCCGTATTTCTGGACATTAATGACAATGTTAATGGTTCCTGCAAGATGACTACTACCACTAAAGCTTAATTATTGGACATTTGGAAACAAGTATGAAGGCAACGACGATGACGAAACCGATTCAAAGAAATACCTAAGTATGGAAAGCAGTTGGGCGGGTTACAAAAGAAAAATGACAGAAGATATACCTAGGAGATGTGAAGGGCCAATGGTCATATTGCATCTCAGTGATAGATATCGGTCGTCAATTTGTATGTCGCGAAATTTATAAAAGGACCAACCAAACACAAAGTGAAAGTAGACGAATCTATATTGATAATGTTCTTAGACATCATATTTAAATATAAATTAAAAATAAAAACATCATATTTAAAAATTATATATATATATAATTACTCCCTGGAAACTCTTTTTTTTTTTAAACATTAAAATATTGCAGAGTGTTAATAAAAACTGCAAATTTGTAAATCGCAGAAGTCTAGGTGGTAGTCGCAGGCGGCGGAACAACGAAAACGCAATGTTAAAGATGCCTATGCAAGAACCCGTGTTTCAAAGAATAAAAACAAAGAGAAAAGAGAAACTATAAATTTTCGAAAAAAATGACTAATACACACTAAATATCTACTTAGCCAATTTTTGGATTGCGGGTTATCGGAATGGCGGGCTCTAAATTGGGCATCCATTGTTCCCTGGCCTACAAATAGCATTCACAATTCTTGATATAAAAAATGTCCATCGGACCTGCGGGGTGGCTCGCTCAAAATTGCACTCCTTTTTTTTTCTTTTCATACAAACAATACTCACAGTTTCACGATATACAAATTGGCAGACGGACTCCAGGGCTGGCGTCCACGAACATTTCTTACAAAATTTCATTTTTATTGTTCCGTGTTGTTCAAACAACAGTCAGAGTTTCTCCATATACAAATTCACAGATGGACTATAGGGCTGGCGGGCCCAACCTTACGAGTGTTTATGGGTGGCGATCCCTATGAACTCTGTAACACTACCAATGTACTCACGGGCTGGTCGGCTCAAAAGTGGGGCTTCGTTGTTCCCTTCCCTACAGATAACACCCAGAGTTCTGCGATATACAAATTGACAAGCCCATTTGCGGACTATTTCAATTTTAAGGGCCTTATGTTGATGTAATAACACAATTGGAATTCAACTTGTGAATCACTAAGTCTGAACTCCTACAAGGTATGGACACGAGGTTCTTATAGAGTTTGTACGGATCCCGCATTTCATACTTGGCCACTTTTTCGATTGCGGGTTCTCGGTTTGGTAGGCTCAAAGCCAAGCCTCTATTGATACGTATCATACAAATAACACCCAAAGTTTTGCGATATACAAATTGACTGCCGAAACTGCGGACTGGGTCGCTCAACATTGCAGTTCTATTGTTCCCTCTCTTCTAAACAAGATTCGGAGGAAACAATTAGTACATAGTAAATATGTACTTCTCAAAACTATGGATATGATATTTTTTAGAGTATGTACGGATCCAAGTAACATTGGCCAACCAAAATTCTTCAAAAAAAATATAATAATCTTCATTATTAACTTCTAGTTTCATTTTTCAGCTTCAAAAGTTTTACAAATACTTATCTCTGAGACTTGAGGACAAGTCAATAAATAAGGCTGAGGGGGATAAGGTATATATTTTGAAAACCTTTCAAGCTTTCTACAGATGACATCATGCATTTAAAAAAAGGAATTTGATCTAGCAGAGGGACCTGAGAAAAGTATCCATTCCATTCAGCAGAGGGACCTGAGGAAAATATCAATTCCATTCAGCAGAGGGACCTGAGGAAAATATCAATTTCATTCAGCAAGATACCTGAGGAAAATATCAATTCCAATCAACAGAGGGACCTGAGATACTAAGCAAAAGAAATACAAGAGGAAATTTACAACAACATTCCATCCAACTTCAGTCAAGCAAAACATAATGAGCAAACAAGTTGGTATATATTTTCCTTTTTAATGCTTTAAATTTGAGAAATTCTTCCTAAGCTAAGCAATGATAAATATCCTATCTTTACTTTCCCCTACATCATCTTTTCATCACTCCATTTTCATATATCATCAAAATCATTAAAAATGGTACTCAAAGGAACCAATTTTTGTTTGTTTCGGGTTTCAAATACAAACACATTGTTTGTTTTGAGCTGTCAGATGCTCTGTTTCTGAAGACATAAGTTGCATACACAGACTGAATTATTGTTGCATAGATTAAAGGTTGTTTGCATATACATTTCAAAAGGGGTCATAAGAGGAAGGTTTCATGCTTGATGAAGAAGTTGGTTATTCAAGGAAACGAATTAAGGAGTTATAAGTCAAGTGAACACATTTTCTAAAAAAAAAAAAAAAAACACCATTTCTTATGATGATTGCAACGAGGAGGGAAGTAAAAAGGTACAAATATAACAACACCTTCAGCTATGATCACTGTACAACCCATTTTTAAAATGATTAAAACCCTTGTTTAAAGTCTCCTCCAATGTTTTTTTCTCCCTTCATAAAAGTGATTTCAACTCAAACGATTTTCATATTGTTGCGTCTCACTTGCACGCTCCCCAGACTCGAATCGCCGACGCACTCCTGTGTACACTTACCTCCATTTCAAATTGCATGCTCTGTTTCACCACGCCAGCACCATCCCAAATCCATATGCTCTAGCAAATTGTTCCCTTCTACGCTTTCCTATCCCGAAAATCTCTGATAAAAAAACGAATTGTATGTTGACAATTTCATTGTCAACATACAACATTCTCGTTCTGTGGAAGAAAACCCGGAGGTTGAAGGAGATACATGGTGCAAGAGAACATATTCAAATAGGAGTCGACCATTGAAGGTAAGCTCGAACTCAAATAATTGAACAACCAAGTGTAAAATTCAACGTCCTGTGGTACATTTTGAAAACAAGACAGTTCATTTTTAGCAGAGGTCGACTGTAAGAAGGAAAATTGAGTTGGAATTCAACAAGAAGCCTGAGAATTTTTTCGAAATTACCAGGTATGCCCTTGCATAATTTTTTTTTTTATGATTGAAGAAAAGAGAACAACTTAAGAATTTGAAAAATATGAGATTTCCTTTGCTTTTGAACATAAAATCTTATTGAAGACCATGCACATAATTAAATCCAAACAGAGTCTGCAAGTTTAAGAAATTTTGGTCAAAAGAATTGCAGGGTTGAAACTTTTAGACCTCATTTCTATAAACAGTGGAAATATTTTAGGGTCTTGCTCTTAAAACTTGGAAGTATGGTGTCTAGATGTGAACCAGGGAAGCTTGTTACATTAGAAATTCACAGGGATTGTATGCAAATTTTGGAGCAAAAATAGTGGATAGGTTTCTTTGAGAAATTTGATGGATCTTGTGAAGAAGTTGCTTTAGAATTTGCTCACTCATTTGATGGGGAAAGGGCTACTGTTAGAAACCTTACCATTAGGATCTCTGAAGATAACATTGCACATGTCACTGGACTTCCTCAAATAGGAGAAAGATATTTCAAAACTGAGCATTTCAAAGATAAATCATGGGCACCTTTTATTTCCAGGTCAAGGGTAGTAGCAGTAAATTGGAAGAAGGGAATTCCAAGGAGTTGGTTGATTCATCCTTGGGATGAATTAACATATCTCATACAAAAATTTATAACTTGTGAGGGAAGGTTTAGCATCATCTACCTATATCACATTAAACTGCTACAACACTTAAAAGGTGATTGTGAAATCAACATGCCTTATTTTCTATTGCAAAGCCTTTCTAAGATGGATAAAGCTGTCCAAAAACAAGGAAGGAACACATAAAAGAGTTTATATCACTATGGTTTTTTTAAAATCATCATTATATATGAACTACAGAAACAAAATTTGACTTGGCAACAGTTTATCATTGAAAATGGTTTTGAAAGAATAAATGAGGAAGAAGAAGAGGAACAAAT
The DNA here is from genome assembly GCA_010110895.2 of Picea sitchensis. NCBI lineage: Eukaryota > Viridiplantae > Streptophyta > Pinopsida > Pinales > Pinaceae > Picea > Picea sitchensis. The sequence continues at coordinate 844,186 of SNQJ01S0000930.1, forward strand.
TTTAGTTTTGACCGATGATGAGGAAGAAGAAGAGGAAGAAGAAGAGGAACAAATTTTAGTTTTGACTGATGATGAGGAAGAAGTACATAACCCCAAGGCAACAAGCTCAAAACCGCCTATAGGGAGGAGAAGAACAAGAATCATGGTGATAAAGGAGAAATAACTTGAGGAAAAAGACAAGATGTTTACCACATATGAAAGAAAATCAAGGAAACGCCAACAAGTTCAAAGGGGCCAAATACAAGAAAATGATGATGAAGCACAACAAGCACAGTATGCACATATTTAGACTCTAGAGGCACAATCATTGGGAAATGATGGTTTTTAAGAACAAGAAACTTACACATATGAAAAAATGAGAGAATATGTGGAACAATTAATTAAATACATGAAAGAAGAACCTCAAATGGAAGAAGCGGCTGGTTGGTCCACATCTGAACTTGATAGGAAAAATAAGAAAATAAGGAAAATGAAGAGAAAAATCAAGGAAATTGAAGTCCTGGAAAGATACATAAAAACAGAGAATAAAATTCTAAGGACTCAAAGCCATAAAAGACAGGAGGAGAATGAAACTTTGAAAAAAAAGAACAAGAAGCTTCAAAAGCAGAACAAGTTAATCTCCAAACAAGCCTATAAGTGGTTTCAACAAAAAAATGCATATAAAGAGAAATATCAAAGAATGAAAGAACTTCATACTACTCAGGTGAATGTGGAAACATTATTGCAGGCAACAGAGGTGGTAGAAGATCAATGACAGAGGTTCAGGGACATTTTTGTGCATGAGGACATGCAAAGACTTCCTCTTGGGGGAGATGTTGAGTACATTTTTATGCTTCCTTTTTACTCTATAAATTACACTTTTGCCTCTATATCCATCCATTTTGCCTTCATTTCATTCCATATTTTCCATAAAACAACTTATGGAAGGTATATTTATCATTCTTTAGCTTAAAAATTGAGTTTTCTAAATTTTGGCATTAAAATTGAAAATTTATCAGAAATTACAGGATTTGACTAAATCCCGTAATTGCTCCTAGGTTCATGTACTTGCAGGATACCTAGGAAAAATATAAGAATTGAGTCGTGATCCCTGATGTACAAGGATGGATAATGAGCTATCATCTTCGATATCTGAGCCTTCCAGATGTTCGGTCAATGCTGGTCAAACATGGCCACTTCAGCAGAAAATACCCTGTTTTAGCCTTAAATCATGGACAATTTTGGATTTTCGTGGGATTTGGTCATATATTATGGATCTAAAGGGGCCATTCGACCTTCCTAGAGTATATTATGGATCTGATCATGATATTTAGGAGATTTATTAGCATTTTTAGTTTTAAAACTCTTGTATAAATACTCTAAAGCATAGACTAGTATGACAACCTTACATGTGAATGAAGAAACTTTGGAATTTGCAATCTTGAGATCAATTCTTCGTTTTGTTCCTGATAATGCCTATGATATGATGATGTGAATGCTGCTGGAGCTCTTTCTTAGCTGAGACAACTCAAGTGTACAAGTGAAGCATTGGAGGGCCCCCTTTGCCAAACTAGTACACTCTTTCTTTATGTTCTTTTCAAGTAATCTTTGATACATGTTTTAGATTAGATCTTGCTGTAGATGAGTTTTATTCATATCTTGCTATAGTTAGATGAATTTCATAGCTAATTCATATGCTTAATATTTCAAATCCTTACTCATATTGTGAATGATTTCTTGAATAAGAATTCAATGTGTGGTTTGCCTTCAAGCATTAAGATAGTCATGAATGTTTTTTGAGTTATTTACACTTTCAGTACTTTTGATTTAAATTGATGATAGTTTCTAATGAATGAAAGAAGACAATGAATGCATCTCTTGAATACGAGTTTTGTCCTTCTAGCATTTTGATAAGTCTTAGAACTAGTTTGAACATCTCTTGAATGCTTACTGTTGATACTCTTTAGGAAAACAATTGTTGATTACTGTTATGAGATCTATGAATAGGACTTCTGAATAGAAGCTTAGCNAGACAACTCAAGTGTACAAGTGAAGCATTGGAGGGCCCCCTTTGCCAAACTAGTACACTCTTTCTTTATGTTCTTTTCAAGTAATCTTTGATACATGTTTTAGATTAGATCTTGCTGTAGATGAGTTTTATTCATATCTTGCTATAGTTAGATGAATTTCATAGCTAATTCATATGCTTAATATTTCAAATCCTTACTCATATTGTGAATGATTTCTTGAATAAGAATTCAATGTGTGGTTTGCCTTCAAGCATTAAGATAGTCATGAATGTTTTTTGAGTTATTTACACTTTCAGTACTTTTGATTTAAATTGATGATAGTTTCTAATGAATGAAAGAAGACAATGAATGCATCTCTTGAATACGAGTTTTGTCCTTCTAGCATTTTGATAAGTCTTAGAACTAGTTTGAACATCTCTTGAATGCTTACTGTTGATACTCTTTAGGAAAACAATTGTTGATTACTGTTATGAGATCTATGAATAGGACTTCTGAATAGAAGCTTAGCATCTCTTCCATATTCATCCCTTAGAATAGGTTTTGGTTTATTCTCATTAAAGAATAAAAAGTTATCTCTAAATCCATATATTTTGGATGTGCCTCTAAGTCTTACAAACACCGAATTGACAATCATTTGCACTCTTCAGTAGATTGGAGCCATGAATGCAACTGGGCAGGTTTTGTGAGCAGCCAGGGTTTCCTTGGAATTCTTTGGATTGAAATATATCTCTCGGTGTACCAAGGGACCATCTCCTTTTTTGCTCCTAGGCAGAGGGAGATAAATAGTAAGAATATGCCTTGGAATAGTAGAACCTCTGGCCATTATGCCCCAATGTGTTTACTGTGTCTGGATAGAAATGCTGCCACAAGTTATTAAGAATTTTCATTTGTTGGAGATAATGTTTGAAATGAAAATCAAGGAGATATAATATAACCCTCCACAAATTATGGTTTAATGCGTATCAATGGAATATCTCCTCGAGCCTTTCCCTGATCAATGACAAGCTCCAGTGTTCGTTTGGAATGATCTGTCACCATCACAGCTCACTAATTGAATAATTAGGAAAAAGTGCGAAGGTGGCGGTGATGACAAAGAGAGATTAAGAATTATAAATTTCTTAAAAGCGCCAACCCGCCAGTGAACAAAAAAAAATATTGCATCGTCTTTGAAATGAATACTTGGAAATCATAACATACTTGTGCACAAATCTTAGTTTAATTCGTAGTAATGACAAATCTTCTCCGGATTTCTGGACATTAATGACAATGTTAACGGTTCCTGCAGGATGACTACTACTGCTAAAGCTTAATTATTGGACATCTGGAAACAAGTATGAAGGCAACGATGATGAAGAAACCGATTCAAATAAATACCTAAGTATGGAAAGCAGTCGGGCGGGTTACAAAAGAAAAATGACAGAAGATATACCTAGGAGAAATACCTAAGTGCATCTCAATGATAGATATCGGTCGTCAATTTGTATGTCGCGAAATTTCTAAAAGGACCAACCAAACAGAAAGCGAAAGTAGACGAGTCTGTATTGATAATGTTCTTAGACATCATATTTAAATATAAAATAAAAATAAAACATCATATTTAAAAATTATATTTACATATATATATAATTACTCCCTGGAAACTCTTTTTTTTTTTAAACATTAAAATATTGCAGAGTGTTATGAAAATTGCAAATTTGTAAATCGCAAAAGTCCAGGTTGTAGTCGCAGGTAGCGGAACAACGAAAACACAATGTTAAAGATGCCTATGCAAGAACCCGCGTTTCAAAGAAGAAAAACAGAGAGAAAAAAGAAACTAGAAATTTTTGAAAAAAATGACTAATACACACTAAATATCTACTTAGCCACTTTTTGGATTGCGGGTTATCGGAATGGAGGGCTCTAACTTTGGTATCCATTGTTCCCTGACCTACAAATAACATTCATAATTATGTGATATACAAATTGGCCATTGGACCTACGGGGTGGCTCGCTCAAAATTGCACTCCTTTTGTTTTTTTTCATACAAACAATACTCACAGTTTCACAATATACAAATTGGCAGACAGACTCTAGGGCTGGCGTCCACGAACATTTCTTACAAAATTTCATTTTTATTGTTCCGTGTTGTTCAAACAACAGTCAAAGTTTCTCCATATACAAATTCACAGATGGACTGTAGGGCTGGCGGGCCCAACCTTACAAGTGTTTACGGGTGGCGATCCCTATGAACTCTGTAACACTACCAATGGACTCACGGGCTGGTCGGCTCAAAAGTGGGGCTTCGTTGTTCCCTTCCCTACAAATAACACCCAGAGTTCCGCGATATACAAATTGACAAGCCCATTTGCGGACTATTTCAATTTTAAGGGCCTCATGTTGATGTAATAACACAATTGGAATTCAACTCATGAATCCCTAAGTATGAACTCCTACAAGGTATGGACACGAGGTTCTTATAGAGTTTGTACAGATCCCACATTTCATACTTGGCCTCTTTTTCGATTGCGGGTTCTCAGTTTGGTAGGCTCAAAGCCGGGCCTCTATTGATACGTATCATACAAATAACACCTAGAGTCTTGCGATATACAAATTGACTGCCGAAACTGTGAACTGGGTCTCTCAACATTGCCGTTCTATTGTTCTCTCTCTTCTAAACAAGATTCGGAGGAAACAAGTAGTACATAGTAAATATGTACTTCTGAAAACTATGGACATGATATTTTTTAGAGTATGTACGGATCCCTCATTCCATACTTAGCCACTATTTGGATGGCGGGTTCTCAGGTTGGTGGGTTCAAAATTGGCCCTCTGTTGTTCTGTGTCCTATAAATAACACCCACATTTACGTGATATACAAATTGACAAGCAGACTTGCCAGCTGTTTGAATTTTAAGGGACTTGTATTCATGTCATAACACAATTAGACTTGGGCCAGTTTATATTCATTTATTACAATATCAAACGGGAAAGCAATCGGTCGGGCTGGTGATATAAAAGTAAGTGAAATATGAATTCGTGAATCCGCCAGCTTCTGCACCTACAAGTTTTCCGAAAAACGAGTAATACATACTAAGTATGTACTCTTATAAACTATGGACATGAAATTTTTATAGATCATGTACGGATCCACCATTCCATATTTGGCCACTTTTTTGGATCGGTGGCTCTTGGGCTGGCGTGCTGAAAATTGGGCCTCTATTGTTTCGTGCTCTACAAATAGCACCCACAATTCCGCGATATAAAAATTGACAAGCAGACCTACGGGCTGCCTACCTCAACATTTCAATTTCAATGTTACGTGCCCTCCAAATAGCACTCGGAGTTCCACGATATACAGATTGTCAGATGGACTCGAGGGCTGGCGGGTTCAATTTTTCCATTGTTTACGAATGGAAATCCCTATCAACTATCTAACATATCTAAAAAAATTATTTTGAGCACTAAATTAATAATATTACATATTGATATTGCAGAATTTAATTAGACGACAAAGTTTGTACAAGCTAGTCAGGGAAGTGATATAAACATTTTCCGACAAACGAGCAATACATAGTAAACATGTACTTTTACAAAGTATGGACATGAGATTTTATAGAGCATATGCGGATCCCTCATTCCATACTTAAGCACTTTTTGGATCGCGGGTTCTCGGCCTGGCAGGCTGAAAATTGAACCTCTATTATTCCGTGTCCTACAAATAGCACCCATAATTCCACGATACACAAATTGATAGGAGAACTTGTGGGCTGGTTGGCTCAACATTGCACTTTTATTGTCCCGTAGTGATTCTGTATTAATTCTATATTTAGTCACTTTTTGGATTGGGGCCTCTCGAGATGGCGGGCTGAAAATTGAGCCTCTAGTGTTCCGTGCTCTACAAATAGCACCCATAATTCCACGATATACAAATTCACAACTAGAACTGAGGGTTGGCTGGTCAACATTGCACTTTCATTGTTCTGTGTGCTCCAAATAGCACTCAAAGTTCCGCGATATACAGATTGACAAATAGACTCCAGGTAAATTATTAATATTAAATATTGATATTGCAGAATTTAATTAGACGAGAAAGTTTGTACAATTTGGTCAGGTGAGTGATATAAAAATATTCTGACAAACGAGCAATACATAGTAAACATGTACTTTTATAAAGTATGGACATGAGATTTCATAGAGCATATGCGGATCCCTCATTCCATACTTAGGCACTTTTTGGATCGCGGGTTCTCGGCCTGGCGGACTGAAAATTGAGGTTTTTTCTTTATGTGTCCTACAAATAGCACCCAGAATTCTACGATATACAAATTGACAGGCGGATTTGAGGGTTGGTTGACTCAACATGAGATTTTATAGAGCATATGTGGATCTCTCATTCCATACTTAGGTACTTTTTGGATCGCGAGTTCTCGGCCTGGCGGGCTGAAAATTGAGCCTCTACTGTTCCGTGTCCTACAAATAGCACCAAGACTTCCGCAATATACAAATTGACAAGCTGACTTGCGGGTTGGTTGGCTCAACATTTCACTTTTATTGTCCTGTAGGGATTCCGTATTAATTCTATATTTAGCCACTCTTTTTGGATTGGGGGCTCTCGGGCTGGCGGACTGAAAATTGGGCCTCTATTGTTCCACACTCTACAAATTGAACCCACAATTTCATGATATAAAAATTGACAACCAAACCTGCGGGCTGACTGATCAACATTGCACTTTCAATGTTCCATGTCCTCCAAATAACACTCGAAGTTCCGCGATATACAAATTGACAGATGGACTCGAGGTAAATCATTAATATTAAATATTGATATTGCAGAATTTAATTAGACAAGAAAGTTTGTATAATTTGGTCGGGCGAGTGATATAAAAGTATTCCGACAAACGAGCAATACATAGTAAACATGTACTTTTATAAATTATGTACATGATATTTTATAGAGCATATGCAGATCCCTCATTCCATACTTAGGCAGTTTTTGGATCGCGGGTTTTCGGCATGGAGCGCTTGATCCAGGTGGATATCGGTGGCCACCCACCTTTTTCGACTGGCTCAAAACAGTTTTCTGGCAATTTTGGCAATTTACTATTTTTAGCAGGTTTTAACTTCTGGGGCCATTTTGGGGGCCTAAATGAAGGTTTTTTTAGATCGAGGTTATCAATGATAGCCGAAGGCATGATTGAGGCCCCAAAATGAATCTCCTCGACGATACCTTTCCAATGAGCTATCACACACCTAAAACGGAGATCGTATGCAAAAGTTACGACCCCGGGAAGTTGATGTACTAACTTACCCAAATGGGGCCCACATGACTTTTGGCGCTTCATCTCCTAGGGTTAGGTTTTTGGATGTATATGACTTTTGGCATTCTCGTCTATTGTAAAAAGGCCTCTAGAGCCTCATTGTGATCATCTTCTCATGGATGCGAGTAGCAGCCACATCTCTTCTCAGAGATAAGCTACCAGCGCCTTAGCTAGTTTATTTACATT